>APFE030328393.1:2956-16503 GCA_000404065.3 Pinus taeda
GGGTTCGGTGGCAGCGCCCCCAAGTCCCCCCCTGTGGGGGTCCGAGGGCCAGCGGTCCCCTGGTGGGGGTTCGGTGGCAGCGCCCCCAAAGCTAAAAATAGATGTAAAATTGCCTTGTAAAAGTCTAGTAATTTCTAGTCAATTTGGGCCATTCATTAGGCAGATGATCTGACGATAGAAGTTATGTTTAGTTTAGGGTTTTTTGCCCTAGAAGGAAACCCTTCACTATATATGAGGGAATTATATTGCGTCTATGTAGATCTGTATTCTGAGTGAGGAAGAGAGAGGAGATTGAGAGCAAAGAGGGAGTTACAATGGATCTGCTTTAGGTTGTATCTCTTCAGTTTGATGGATAATATAATAAAAGAAGGACTGGCTATTTCTCCGTGGATGTAGCCCAAACTGGGTGAACCACGTATATCTATGTCTCTCTTGTTTTATGCGTCTTTGTTTATATTTCTGCAATATTTTATGTGTTCCATTGCTCTGTAATATATAATTTTCTAACAACTGGTATCAGATCCAAAGGTCTTTGGCAGATAAACTCGCAGGAGAGAAGGGTTCCTGGTTCGAGTGGGAGCAATGGCAGAAGATGGTAGGTTTAGGGTTGAAAAATTCAACGGCCAAAACTACCAGCTGTTTGGTCAATTTAGTGTGATCTAAATTGCTATTTATAATGTCAACCCGGGGTTCGTAAACTGACGAAGTGAAGTGTACTATATGTACTACATAACCATTTCCTTAGGCTTTTTTCGTTTTAAGCTTTTTAGTTTGTTTTTGGATTTTATTTTTCCTTGATGTGTGATGGTAAAAGTGAAGTGTGGAGTGTGTGGAGTGTAAATGGTGATGGTTTCTAAACTTGAAAAATGCTCAAAAGAAAGCTTTACAATAACTAAAATGAAATCAATTCTTAAGAGAAAACAAATGCATTAGATAGTGAACTAATGACAATGGCTCAGTATCCTTTCTGCTGAAAATGAAAAGAAAGCAAAAACTTGAAAAACAACTCAAACTTAAAGCAAAGCAGCTAATTCACACTACTTTAACTTTTCAGATCCTTTGCCCTTCGGCTCAATCTACCTGGTGGGAAGTAATCATAAACAAGTTAAGCAATATGATATTTAACTGTTCAAGAAAGTAAATTGCATAAATAAACTAATCACACTACTTGAATTTTTCAAATCCTTTGCCCCTCAGCTCAATCTACCTTGGGGAAGTAATCATGAACATGTCAAGCAATATGATAACTAAATGTAGATTGCAGAAAAGAAACTAATCGCACTACTTAAACTCTTCTAGTCCTTTACCATTCAGCTCATTCTACTTTATGGAAAGCAACCATGAGTAAGCAATATGACATCTAAATCACACTACAGTTAGTAATATTCTGATTCTTTGCTGATATAGCCATTTGACCACAGAAAGAAATCATAAATTAATGAACAGTATGATGTCTACTAGAAGAAAAAGAAATAAGCAAATCACAACTTGAAAAGGACAATGCTGAATTTAAACTCCAGAAAATAAAAGTTAGCAGGAAGGACAAGATGATCTCATATGCCAAAAGTTATCAAAAAGATGAAAAATTGCCCGGGTTGCCTAAGAGAACCTGCAAAAAGCACTGATCAGTTTACAGCTCTAAGAAAACAAAGATGAAGATATGAACAACAAAAACATAAACAACATATTATGTACAAGTTAATGATAAAACAAAAACATAATGAAACTAAATAACACTTTACAAGGCTTCAGCGTGCAGGGGCCCTCTGCCACTTCAGCCAATCAAATAATCACACGGCTATCTTCAGAAAAGTCTTCTCATGTATTAAAACAACATCATATAAAACAGTGGGGTGATAAGATAACCAGCAGCGCGAAATTACATAAACAGTTCAGAATTCACATGCATCAAAAGTCCCTTTACAACGTTCAACGACGCGTTATTTATAATGCAAAAATACTACATCTAACTAACAACTTCTACGCTATTAACTGCGTTTCCATAGACACGTAGATCTCTTCAGCCGAGATCTAGTGTAACTGTCGTCATGTTTCTTAAATCTTCGGAGTGGTTGGCTGTTAGATTCATGTTTCAGGAACGATCTCCAGGTGTGCTAGTGCCTTCGTGAGCTGAGAATTATGCCACGTATCCTTCACGTGCCCAAAACAGTGATGTGCCACCGCTAAACTCTTTGGCTGGCCTTGTCTTTGACTTTGGTTGACCGCGGCCTCTTATGGATGATTCGGCCGATTTGAAGGGACACGTTCCATGTCGCCGCCACCTGGAGATTGCCCATGTAGCTCGTTTCTTCAGAGGACACTTGGAGCACAACTTTTAACAAAATAGTTGCGGAATCCTGTGCTGGCTGCGGAAACCTGTGCTCGCTGCGGAAACTGACAAGTTTCCGCAGCTGCATGAACAAAAAAACTAAACCAAACAATAGTCATCAGTATAGTCAGAAAACCATATAAACAGTCCTTTTTAGAGTATAATGCAATGATTTAACAACTGAATGAATGAAGTGAGTGGAGAATGAGGGCGAAGAGGGTGTATAGGAAGGTGTAGGTTTGAGGCTCAACAATGACCTTCTATTATGTCAACGCTCAAGGTGCTTCAGAGCTGTCCCTCCCAAAAGTAGGCTTTGTTGTCAACAATTGGTGGAACCGATCCAAGTGATTCCAATCTTGTGGTTTTCAACCATGCGGGTTATACGCCATAGTTACCAACACAATTAGCATTCTTGATTCAAGTAAATGCCTTGAATAAACTTGTCCATTGAACCATTATTGACGAGGGGGCATCTACTTTTATTATGCCTATGAATTGTTGGAAAACACTTGGCTCACCGTCTTTTTCACGTTCACCAACAATGTTAAAATCTTTTGATGAATGCACATATACACCTTGTGGAATATTTAGTAATCTGCAAATCAAACTAGGAGGCAAAACAATAACTGTTGAAGTTGAGGTTGTTGACAGACCACTTGACTACAACATTTTTCTAGGGAGACCGTGGGTTTATGCTATGGCTGTTGTGGTTTCAACATACTTTCGTACGATTGCATTCCCTCGTAAGGGTGGAATCAAAGTTATAAACCAACTTTCCTTATTCACCTCTAGTTCATAGGCTACTGGAATCATTCCGTTGGTAAACGGACCCTTGCTATCTCTTCAAAACATTGGTGTAGGTCTCTTTAAAGATCCTTCCCTAATGGGTACTTTTTCACTACCACCATCATCAAATTTGGTAGAAGTGGAAAAAGTTGAGACTTACAACATGATATCTTCCACTTCATTTGACTTAAGGAAGAATACCAATAGATTTGAAGTTGATAGTAGTAATGAAATCATTCTGCTAAGCCCTATTGAGATAGCATAGCAATCAATCCTTCTGGCTTGCGTGGTGACTCCAAATCCACCTATGCCAATTGTATGGGTAGATCATTCAATAGAATATGGTACTTCCTTTGATCCTTTTTCAAGTATATTTTCTACTGATGAAGGAATCATCCAATCACTGATGATGGAAAGAGAACCATGGGACGATTATCATCATCGTTCCTATCATCCAAATCACATAGAGGATTATTCAAATGAACTTAATCAATCTTCAGTTGGTGACTTCCTTTCGAATTCTATTTTCATAGATAAAGTAGATTCCAAGTGAAACCTTTCAAATATCGAAGAAACTATTTCTATCAATATTTCGACTGAACCTAACATTGTAGAAAACATTCATGTTGGCAAATCTTATTCTCCATCAGAACTTGATATTTATCGTTTTTTTCTTTCGTGAATTTTGAGATATATTTGCATGGTCATACGAGGAGATGCTAGGAATTGACTCTAGTATAACATAATATCAAAATGTATCTTGATGTCAAACTAGTGCGACAACGCCTCCATCCTGTTCATCCAAAGAAGGGTGCTACTATTAAAATAGAAGTTCAAAAACTTTTGCATGCTGGTTTCATTTACACTATTCCTCTTACTGATTGGGTTACCAGTATTGTTCCTATCATGAAGAAACAAGGGACAATATGAGTGTGCGTTGATTATAGGGATGTTAATCAGTCTTGTCCAAAATACAATTATCCTACTCCCTTTATCAACTATATTATTGATGAATGTGCTGGATGTGAAATGCTCTCATTTATGGATGGTTTTTTTGGCTATAATCAGATCAATATCTGCCCAAAGGACCAATCTAAAACTGCATTTATTTGTCCATGGGGCACATTCACTTACAAGAAACTCCCTTTTGGTTTGAAGAACGTAGGGGAAACTTTTCATCGGGCAACGAACTATGCCTTCCATGACATCAAACATATTGTTCAACCATACCTTGACAATTTACCTTCTCATTCATGAAAACTGACTGATCACCCCAGAATTTGAGAGCTATATTTTTATGGTGCCAACCCTAGAAAATACGACTCAATCCACACAAATGTGTGTTTTGTTTTGGTTTTGGTTGTTTGCTTGGATTCGTAGTGTCTAAGGAGGGAATTTGACTCAATCCACTTAAGGTTTAGGGAATCCTTGACTTGTCTCCACCTTCAAATCTACTACAGTTACAAAAACTCCAAGGGAAGGCTAACTTTTTGAGGAGGTTCATTCCCAATTATGCTGAAATGGCTAAAGGATTTACTCATTTATTAAAAAATGGGATACCTTTCCATTGGGACCAGGTTGCACAAGATTCCTTTGATGCTCTTAAAGAAACCTTGATTAGAGCCTCATTAATGTATTCCATGAATTATCAAAAGGACTAGTTCCTGTATCTTGCCACTGCAGATACAACCATTGGAATGGTTTTAGTCCAATAATAAGATGGGATTGAAAATCCGATATATTATTTGAGCCACAATCTCAATGACACAGGAGTTAAGTACTCTTACGTAAACAATTTAGCTTTGGCTTTTGTTCAAGCTGTATAGAGATTTCGCCATACAACCTGCTCTGAAAGACCACTATCATTTCAGATTGCAACCGTATGACATATATTTTGTCATGTCAATTGCTGGGGGGTAAATACTCAAAATGGATCGTCATTTTGTAGGAGTTTGATTTGGAATTCATCAAATCCAAATCAAAGTAATCTCTAGTCTTCGTCGAGCATCTTTGCGACCTTCCCTCGAATGCCATTGATTCAACATCAAAACCATCGATTATGGATGAGTCTCTATTCCTAATTTCGTCTTCTGACATGTGGTATGGAGATATATTGATTTATCTCCAGACCCAAACTTTCCGACTTGATACCTCTCGCTAGCAATAGTGACATATCTGATACGAAGCCAAAGATTATTTGATCGTTGGCAACACTCTTTACCATCATGGTATTGATATGATTTTACGAAGGTGCCTCACTCATGAGGAAGCCAAGAAAGTTTTGAATGATTTCCATTCAGGTGCTTGTGGCAGACACTTATCTTGTTATGCTACTATGTAGAGAATTCTCTATGCTGGTTACTTCTGGCCTTCCATATTCAAAGATTGCATAATTGCTGTCAGAAGCTATCACGCATTCCAGATTTATGACCGTAAAGATAGATTAGCACCTGCACCATTGCATCCTGTCGTCATTGTTGGACCATTCACCAAATGGGGCATTGACTTCATGACATGTAACCCCACCTCAGCCGGGGGGCATGGGTATATTATAGTCGTCATTGACTATTTCACAGAATGGGTCGAGGCAATGCCAACATTAAACAACAGTGGGGAGACAACTGCTCTTTTCTTTTTCAACCACGTGGTTCCCTAGTTTGGTGTACCATAGGCTATAGTTATAGATCATGGGTCAACTTTCACAATCACATGATGGTTGAGTTAACTGCCAAGCTAGGACTTTCACATGATAGTTCTACTCCTTATTATCTGCAAGCGAATGGACAAGTTGAGGCCATCAACAAAATCCTAAAGTGAATGCTTCAAAGAATGGTAGGAGTTTATAAAGGAAACTAGCATTTAATCCTATACTCTACCTTATGGGCATATTGAACCTCAGTGGGAAATGCATCTGGATTCACACCCTTTCAATTGGTGTATCGTTTGAAGGCAATCTTGCCGATACAATGTGAAATTTCATCTCTCAAACTCGCAATTGACTTGTTACCTGATACTTCTGAAAAAGAAGTGCGTTTCTTGGAACTTGTCCATCTGGATGAAACTCATTGTGAAGTTGGATTGGATAATGAAGTGCATAAGAAACGAATCAAGGCACAATATGGCAGAAATTTCAATCCTTGCGTTTTCTCAGAAGGAGACTTGGTCTTCCTTTATGATCAGGAATTTGATAAACTAGGAGCAGGAAAATTTGAACCACTTTGGATGGGTCCTTATATTGTCAAGCGTGTTTTGGCAAAAGGGGCCTACGAGTTGGTGGATTATGATGGAATTCCATTGTCATAGCCCCGAAATGGGTTGTATCTCAAACGTTACTATACTTAATTGAGTGTAGTAAAAATCACTGTATATATGCTTCAATTTCATGTGTGTGTGTTAGTGTGTCTTTTAGAGTTTTTATCTGGTTAAGTAATCCGCTTTGCATTTTTTGCAGATGTCGGAATCTTTGGAACCATTTTTTGGTTACGTTAATGGTGCTAGTCGTAGTACATAGAACCTATCTTCTGCAGCATGGGCCATTTTCGCTCTAAGTGACGAGTTAGTGAGTTTTCAAGGGATTTGTATTGGTCGATCGACAAACAATATGTTAGGGTCCCACCCTAACCCCCTTATTTATGTAATAGGATCGAGTCATAGTTATAGTTAAGTAAAGAGTCAATAAAGCCCATATTAATAATTGTAAGTGGTTAGCCCGTATTTAATGACGAGACCACAGTTAGTTGCAAATGGGCCATGGTATTAGATAGATGGTATTAATAAGAACCATTGGTATTTCCCCATGGTATTCCATGTATGAATCCTATATAAAGGATAGAGACTCCCTACGAGGAGCATCGTGTCTTATTTTGTGATCGAGCTCAGCTCTATTGGAGGTTGCCCCCTCGAAGAGGCAAGTGAACATTGCTTTCTGAATAATAAAATACTTGTTGTTATTGCTCATTGTTCTATGTTCTGGGTATATTTCTTCGTATATTTGGTATTCTAGTATTGTCTTTCAAGTTGAGAGCATAACAAGTGGTATCAGAGTGCTTTCTAGGGCTGGTGGGATCTCCAATTTTTAGCAATTGTTTTTTATGATAGAGACGTGTTCCAGTGTCTTTAAACCAAGGGATCTGTCGCTGAGCAAATAAACCTGCGGATTTCGGGAGGCATGCACATAGGAAATACAAGAGGTGGTCATGCTTGTTGGACTCCCTTGTAACCCCTGTGGGTACCCCTTTGAGTAGTAGCGCATTAGACATAACCGTGCACAGACTGTCTTCCAAGTACCCTCTCGGTATATTAGAAGCCCCCTAGCTCCCTTGGTAACCTTGCCATAGGTAAACCGTCGGCCGTCTTGCTGCTACAGTACATCGAGAATAGCACTCGGAGAGATTACTCATGCATATGATAGGGTAGTCGGGTTGTACATCTAAGGGTACGGTTGATCCTCCTTGGTTAGTGCCCTAAAAAATTGGGCCGAGTACTACTATCAGACCCTTATGTATATTGCGATCTGTAGTACTTGACACTCTTGGAGACCATAGTTCCTTGATCTATCTTTGGATCACACATAATCTTTGCCAGATCAGATCTCACAAGTGGGGTTTTTGTCGCCGCAACAAAAATCAGTTCCGCCATTCAGATCTATCAGATCATCCATTCAGATCTCTCAGATCCATCAAATCCATATTAGCAATCAGTTTCGCTGTTCAGATCTCTCAGATCCATCAGATCCACCATCTAGATCTAAGTAGTTGTGTGGGTTCCTAAACCTGGGCATGATTTTCGTAGGACTTTTGGCAACATTGATATTTCTGGGATTCAGTTACAGCAATATTCCTAAAGTCTGAGACCCCCCGAGGTACTTATTGGTGACTTAGCCCATAAGAATTAGGACGACAAGCTGAGAAAGGTGGTACCATTCAATTGTTAGTGCCAAAAAAATTTGGGCGGTCCCAAATTTCAAGTACATCACCTCGGTGCATGGTGCAAACTAGAGCTCAAGCAATGGTGAATGAGAGGATGGATAGCCTTGAATCACCCTTGAAAGAGGTAGTGTCACAGCTGAAGGAATTAAATGCAACACTCTCTAAGGGCAAGGCAGAGGCACGTGAGGAGGCATATATTAGCACTAAAAACAGTGAGGGTGAGTGTAGCCAGTCTCTTCACCTCTTTGGCACCCACCAACAATCTCATCTATGACAACCCAAGCTAGACATGTATAAATTTGATGGCTCTCACCCGGCCACATGGATAGCATAAATGGAGCAATATTTCAATCTGAATTACATCCTGGATAATGCCACTTATCTTATTGTGGGTATCATGTACTTGGACAATGAAAGATGGCAATGGTGGCAATGGCATCAACGTTGCTATGGAAGGCCCTTCAATTGGGAGACATTAAAAAAAGCTCTTATGGATTTCTTTGACCATGAATCTTCCTTTTTGGGTCGTCTCGGTAAGCTCCGACAGATAGGAAGAGTGGATGAATATATTATATCCTTTGAAGCCTTAGCTTTCTGCACTGGAGTTCTACAAGATGAGTTCTACATGGAATGTTTTGTCAGTGGTCTTAAAGAATCCATAAAAGCCCACATCCAACTGTACCACCCTAGCTCATGGATACAGGCTTGCAGGATAGCTCATGAAGTAGAACGTGTGTTAGAGGCCCTGTCCAATTGCCCAAATTTCACTGCCAAGGGTCGCCCCCCATAGGCTCAAAGCACTACCCAAACACTCAAGGTTCAAAAGGTGTTAGCTGCAGAAATGGCGGAAAGAAGAAAGCAAGGATTATGTTACTATTGTGATGAAAAATACTCCCCCGGGCATAAATGCAAGGAGCCCAAATTCTTTCAAATAGATGCTACTGATCACAGTTCATTAGAGGAAGTCCCACCACTTGAGGAACCAAAGGAGGAAGAAGAGGACAACCAGCAGGACAATGTACCTGAAGAACTAATTATCTCACTGCATGCTTAGGCAGGGATTTCGTCATCTCAAACTCTCAAAATTAGAGGTTTTATTAAGCATCACCCAGTAGTAGTCTTGATTGATAGTGGAAGTACACATAATTTTATCCATCAAAGAGTTGCGGAAGCAGTGCATTGTTTTGTATGAGTAGTTTCTAACTTTCAGGTCCAAATTGCTGATGGGGGAACAATGAAATGTGAAGGCCACTGTGAAAATGTCAAACTTCAAATGGGGGATTATCAGTTAAAGATCCACATGTTTTCCATACACATGGGAGGGTGCGACATTGTCCTAGGTGCTGAATGGCTTTGCACACTTGGCCCAATCACAATGGATTTCCAGGAGTTATATATGAGCTTTAAGAAGAACAACCACACACATACCCTCCGCGGACTCCAGGTGGGAACTCCCTCTATCATCAACTCACATCAGATGGAATTTTTTTAAAAAAAGGGGCACCATGGAGTTATAGCTCAATTTAATGCCATCCAGGCCTTTGAACCCAATTCTCTTCAGATTCATCCTAAGATGCAACAAATCTTAAATAACCATCTACCAGTCTTTGACAAGCCTCATGAGCTTCCACCCTCGAGAGGGGAACATGATCATAACATCACTTTGGTCCCATGGGCCCAACCACCAAATTTGCACCCATATAGACATCTGTTCACCCAAAAGAATGTAATAGAAAAAATAATCAAGGAACTTTTGGAAGCAGACGTCATTCGTCCCAACATTAGTCCTTATTCATTACCAGTGGTCATGGTGCTCAAGAAAGATGGGGAATGGCGTATGTGTCCAGACTTCAGGGCCCTTAATAAGTTGACAGTCAAAGATAAATTTCCCATCCCAGTTGTCAATGATTTCCTGGATGAAATAAATGGGGCTCAATTTTTCACTAAGCTTGATCTTCACTTAGGCTACCACCAAATTCACATGAAAGAAGTCGATATTCCAAAGACTGCTTTCTGAATTCATGAAGGCCATTATGACTTCCTGGTCATGCCATTTGTTCTTTGTAATGCCCCATCCACTTTTCAGAGCCTTATGAACCACGTGCTCAAACCATATATCAGAAAATTTGTCCTTGTTTTCTTTGATGACATCCTCATCTATAGTCGCACATGGGTCGCACATCCTCAACATGTAGATCTGATCTTTCAACTGCTCTACAAGCATAAATTATTTGTCCAGATGTCCAAGTTTTCTTTTTGCATGGAAGAAGTTGAGTATTTGGGCCACATTGTGGGGCGTGAAGGTGTTAGGGTGGACCCCAAAAAGATCCAGGCAATGCAGGATTGGCCTCAACCTAAGACCTTGAAGAGCCTGAGAGTATTTTTGGGTCTCACATGCTACTATCACAAATTTGTTCGCAATTATGGTCACATTGCGAGGCCCCTCACTCAACTCCTCAAGAAAAAATCATTCCTCTGGAATGATGAAGCACAACAAGCCTTTACAGCTCTCAAAAATGCCATGTGTTCCACTCCAGTCTTAGCACTACCCGAGTTCACCAAATCTTTTGTCATTGAATGTGATGCTTCGGGTACGGTATTGGGGTGGTCTTAATGTAGGAAGCTTGACCCTTGGCCTTCACGAGCCAACAATTAAGTCGGAAGAATCTGGGACAATCTACCTATGAGAAGGAGATGATGGCCATCTTACTTGCAGTAGATACCTGGCGACCATACTTATTGGGGCGACGTTTCCAAATCCACACAGACTATCAAAGCCTTAAATATTTTTTGGAGCAACGCCTATCCTTACCACAACAAAATAAATGGATCGCGAAAATGCTGGGATATGATTATGAGATAATTTACAAGAAAGGGCGCAAAAATATTGTAGTAGATGCATTATCCTGCCAATTTGAGGAGGAAAGTACCCTTCTCGCAACTTCCCTTCCCATTCCAGAATGGATTGAAGAGGCTCGCAAGGAATGGTTCTCACATCCCCGGCTCTCCCAACTCATTACTCAATTGTAGGTGGATCCAAATTCCATAAAGGGCTACTCGTGGCAGGATGAGATTCTTTGCTACAAGGACAGAATCGTAATATCACCAATGTCCACCCTCAAAAGTCACATTTTGGTCGAGTTGCAGTCATCTCCCACTGCAGGACATTCAGGCTTTTAGAAGACATATGCTCGTACTCGAAGATCATTTTTTTGGACAAGAATGAAAAAGGACATTCTTACTTTTGTAGCTCAATGTGATGTCTGTCAGCACCACAAAGGAGAAACAGTCAAATCACCAGGCACATGATAGCCATTGCCCATCTCGACATCAATATGGACAGAGGTTTCTATGGATTTCATTACGGGTCATCCAAAGTCAGGAAACAAGTCAGTCATCATGGTGGTTGTGGACAGACTTTATAAGCATGCTCATTTTTGTGCCCTACCCCACCCTTTTACACCAACTTTGGTTGCTCACATCCTTCATGGATCAGATCTTCAAATTGCATGGCATGCCCACTTCCATTGTGTCTGATCGTGACCCAGTCTTCACCAGTAACTTTTGGCAGGAACTCTTCTGGCTACAAGGTACCCAACTACAACTCAGTACTTCTTATCATCCACAAATTGATGGTCAAACTGAAGCAGTCAACAAATGTCTGGAAACCTACCTTAGGTGTTTCACTTCAGAAAAGCAACATCTCTGGGTATAGTGGTTACCTCTAGCTAAATGGTGGTCTAACACCAATTATCATGCCACCACAAAAATGACTCCATATGAAGCAGTTTATGGCCAAATCCCTCCTTCCCCTACTTCTTATATCAAGGGGTGCTTGAAGGTACAAGCAATTGATCAAATCCTACAGAATCGCACAACCATGCTGGCCCATCTTCGAGAGAATCTTCATCACACTCAAAATTGCATGAAGCAACAGGTAGATCAACATCACTAAGAATGCCAATTTCAAGAAGGGGATCAGGTATTTTTGAGGCTGCAACCATATAAGCAAACATCACTCAAAGACAAGGATTTTCAGAAACTATCTCCAAAAATCTACGGACCATATCAAGTACTTCAGTGCATTGGAGAAGTTGCCTACAAGCTAGCTTTGCCACCCATTGCAAAAATCCATCCATTTTTCCATGTCTCATGCCTCAAGAAAGTGATTGGGAACAATTACAGAATCCAAACTAGTATACCTGAACTGGATGAAGAAGGGTCAATCTGGCTCCAACCTGAACAGGTCCTAGACACACGAGAATGGCACCTACTTGGTTGCATGATCAAGGAAGTCCTTGTCAAGTGGAAAGACACCTCTTCGGAAGCTGCAACCTGGGAACCAGTGTTGGGTCCCTATAATACTAGTGTTTACCCCATTACTATTGTAGTTGTACCCCTTATTAATATCGTTGTGCCCCTATTTCCCCCATATTGTTATTACTGTGCCCCATAGAATCCCTCTATTGTTATTTTTGTGGCTTTATATTATTATTGTTAGGTCGGCTAGGTTATATTTATGTTCTTAGCTCCTATATATATAAAGGAGGTTTTTTCATTTGTATCATCCAAGAATTGTTCATTTATGTAATGTAAAGGAGGTTGCCCCCTCGAAGAGGCTGAATTTTAAGGCGTTGATCTATCTTTTCTATCTTTTCCTGAGCTAGTTCATAACATTTGGTATCAGAGCTTTGGATTTTAGGGTTTCGCTGCTCCAAACCGGTCATCGTGGAATTTTCGCAATAACTTTTTTTTCTGGAACATTTCAGAAGCTAAAAACAAAACCCATTTGAGAAGACACCGCGCTAAATCTCGGGTCCGAATTTTAGTGCGTTTTGCGCTATATTTGCGGAGATATGATCTGAGGAAGTTGGTCTTTTTGTAGACTCCAAACAACTGACCTGGGGAAAATCATCATAACTTTTTCTCTGAGTATTGGATTGAAATTACATAAGAAGGTGCAGAAAGAGGACAAACTGTAGTTTCTTGTATATATGTTTTAGAGCCAAAAGACGAAATAGGGACTCGTGGCACATCGTATAAGTTCGCCCTATGGAAGTAGTCCATAATCAGGTCACTGTGGGAGATTTCACATAACTCTTCCTTGGAGAATCAAATTGGGATCAGACCAGTGGCATTGGAAAGAGGACACAGAGGGCTACTGCAGGTCAAATTTTCAGAACTAGATGATTTGAATGTACAGAGATACATCAGAGGCAATATTGAGCTCCTACAAAGTGAAAAAAGGTGTGTAGATTCTTTCAATTTTTGCTTAAGATTGGTTTGAAATTTATTTTGAAGGAATTCAAAGGGAATAGTAGAGCATTATTATCAGTAACTAATGCCCCGAGGAAAGAAAATGAAAGCACCTAGTAAGGAACCTGAAAGCTCTAGCATGAATCATGAAGAAGAGGAAGAAATGCTACATGATATATCAAAATTACAAGAACAAGTGCAACAAGTGTCACTTGCACAGAAAGCAACAAAATCTAAGATGGATGGTT
>APFE030328393.1:21020-35368 GCA_000404065.3 Pinus taeda
ATCCAAGAATTGTTCATTTATGTAATGTAAAGGAGGTTTCCCCCTCGAAGAGGCTGAATTCTAAGGCGTTGATCTATCGTTTCTATCTTTTCTTGAGCTGGTTCATAACAACCAGCCACTATTCTTTAGCAATTTCCGCAGCTTCAACCTTGAGGACAAGGCTATTCTTATGGGAGAGGGCATGTTAGGGTCCCACTCTAACCCCCTTATTTATGTAATAGGATCGAGTCATAGTTATAGTTAAGTAAAGAGTCAATAAAGCCCATATTAATAATTGTAAGTGGTTAACCCGCATTTAATGACGAGAATACAGTTAGTTGCAAATGGTCCATGGTATTAGATAGTTGGTATTAATAAGAACCATGGTATTGCCCCATGGTATTGTATGTATGAATCCTATATAAAGGATAGAGACTCCCTTCGAGGAGCATCGTGTCTTATTTTGTAATCGAGCTCAGCTCTATTGGAGGTTGCCCCCTTGAAGAGGCAAGCGAACATTGCTTTCTGAATAATAAAATACTTGGTGTTATTGCTCATTGTTCTATGTTCTGGGTATATTTCTTCGCATATTTGGTATTCTAGTATCGTCTTGTAGGTTGAGATCATAACACAATATCGCTGAGTATAGCATGTTGATCGAAATTCTCTCTGATGCCATTTCACTTGGCATTCACCGAATCATCGTTAGGCTGGACTCACAACTCGTCGCAAAGCAACTCACAAACATTTATACCATCCGAAAACCAAAAATTCTTTGTATGTTCCTTAGAGTTCATATTTTGGAAAGACATTTTGAGTACATTCAGTATCAACATATTTCCAGAAACTTTAACACATTAATCGATCCATTAGCGAACTACGTGTTAAACAGAAATTTGCGACACATGTAAAAGTAAATTTTCAATTCACATCATTAATTGAATAGGATTGCACATAACCATATATATAAAAAAATCTGAAAGTAAAAATAGATAGATGTTTTAAATTTTTTTACAAAATTTGTGTCCAAGACATGTTTGGTCATCTGATCTAAAAAATCCTAATACATGCAAAAAATATCCTAAGTAGACCTAGTGATGCTCATGATAACAGGTCACAGCCTGAGCTATCATGCACAAGAGGTGCATCCAATGGCCTAAAACACCAGTAGTATGGCGCTATAGCCTCATAGGTAACTCCTCGATCCAGAAATCTGGAATACCAAGGGTTAATCCCTCTACATGATCCTATAACTCTCTCAGTGTCTCAACCAAATCCAAATCCTGGAGAACTCCTCTCCCAACATTTCTCCGCGCTGGCTCACCTACCTCCCATTGGTGCCTTATATGTCAAACAGTACCCACATCAGCATGCATGAGAACAATTTTAATTTAGTATTGGAACATCAAAACAAAAAAACATGTAGAAACTTAAAAATAAAAAAACATTTTGGTCAAAAACAATTTATCTATAACACCCCATTAAGCGCCCACTGGTAAATTCAACTCTAGATCTCCATGAAAATCCATCCCTGAGTATGGATGCTCCTCCATGACAAGTGTTGTCGATCGAGCCAACTGAAGAATGTAGTGGAAAATGTAATTGATGACTGACCGACATGTCTAGCCATCAATTCAACCCACCGCTGCATCTGTGGATCTCTAGGACCAGCCACACGCAGTGTTACATGCTCGGGTTGCATCAATGGAATTATTTCTAACGTAAAAGAAATTAAGAGTGATCCATAGCTAATGTTCTTTGTCTTACCACTCTTTACCTTTGTCAGCTACTCTTTTAGTGAAGAAAGTACTGCCTCACACTAGTTGAATAAAGTTGGCTTAAGACACTCAAGAGCATGTTGCACATATGATCTGTTTGCCAGATGAAGTATCATGCTACCTGCCAACTTTGTGATGGTGAAAAGGATTCTTCTCAAAGGATTATATTTCCGTCCTTGCTAGGTTGTGTACCTGGCCGATAGAATTGTTGAACATAGTCCCTCACTGACTCCCCTCCATAGGAAGAACCTGAAAGAGATATGAGGGCACCACGTCTTGAAAAACCTGTAAGAAAGTAAACATCATCGATCACAATAGGGACAACTTTTTCCCTTATGTGAAAAGCCTGATTTGTCGGATCCCATGCATGAACTATGAATTGCAATAGTTCTGATTGTTTCCTCATTCTGAACAACTTGAAGTACTTGAGCAACCGACAGTTTTTGAGGGCCTCAACTATACCCAGATCATTTAGGGAAACCATGTCTTGTTCTTCATGCTCTCTTTCTCACTAGGTAATAGGCATTCTGATCTGATGAAATCCTGAAATCAAACCATAAGCTTAGTTAGGATCCTTTTCATGCAAAAAACTAAAGAATTTTTGGGCCAATTTGGTGAAACAAGTTTGTGAAACTCGCCCAGCGTAGCCCAGGCAAGGAGACACTACACTGCAGTGCAGAATGCCTTCTTTCTAGGTGCTCCCCTGTGTAGTTTTTGACATGCAAGCCTGTGTTGATCCCATGGTGAAAAATTCAAACCCCAGGGGCCCTGAAAGCCCTAAAAACTTGCATGAAATAGTAAAAGAATGACATGAAAAGAAAGAGGAGGGATAGCTCTCCTACCTGGTCCGGACAGTGTTATCACTCAGAATTTTCTCTAGAAGTTATTGGAAGAAAGAAAATGACCGAGGTAACCACAAACCAAATTTTAAGCATAGGCTCTAGCCAACCTATGGCTCATAGAGGGCTCTGTCTATATGATTTAGCTTTGTTTGCTATGATTTTAGGCTAGTTATGAATGCTCAGGGGGTTTTTGATTTGTATTGAAGATTAGATGGTGGAATCTTTAAAACAGATGGATAGAATGATGTCTTTAGACCATTGGGATATGGAGTCAACAAAAGGGCAGCATAACTAGAATTAACTAATTAAAGGGAATGTTCAAACGGAAGCTAGCAGAGTAAAGTTCAGATATTTGGCAGAGGGGTGAAATGGTTTTGAGTCAAGGTGAGACAGCAATCAAGAATTCTCAGACCAGGATTTAAACGAGGAATAGAGGGTAATCAGAAACAAAGGACAATTAAGAATCTTTGTTATGGATTATAAAGAGACAACCTAAACTAAGGAGCAATCAAGAATTCCTTAGCTTAAGTTTCAGTAGAAAACATTCAAATGCATCAAAGTTGAAATAGAGTGCAATAAAAAAAATTATGAGATATCATTCCATGTTATAGCATTAAGATTTAGATGTAAATTGTGGAAAACTTTTAAGAAAGAAAAAAATCACTGTGGGAAAATACTTATTTGACATTAGCAAACAAGGTAGGCGAGTAGAAACCAACTCTAAGGATTTTATCAGTAGTGGTCTTCTAGTATTGTTCTCCACAATCACCTGCATGAAACTCTTACAAAAACTTGTTAGGTTCTTCTTTTAATAAGAAATTGAGAAGGATACCCTCATGATCTCTCCAAAATAGAGCATTGTCTAATATATAGAATTTTAAGGATTTTATCTTCAAAAACTTGCTTTTAGTCCTAGATAATTCAGGAGGAGCTTGTAAGTTCAGTAAAACATAAATAATATCAGCATAATAAGGTGATTCAATAAAGGCTTGGCTAATTAGTGGAGTCACCATCTCCTCTTCATTATCTATTTCTGTAATAAAAAATATATCCAAGGCCTGAAAAATCGATTCAGCCATGAGCTTGGCTAAATCCTGGCCCTTAATTAACTCAATAGGTTTGATTTCTATATACTCCAAAATAGAAACAATCCACTTTCCCCTCTTTCCATCAAGACCCTCATGAGTTAGGATGTCCTTGACTACTGAATTAGGAACGTAGGCTACTATATGAGAATATAAGATGTACACCCTAAAGTCCTTCATGGCTTTGACTAAAGCCAATGCTTGTTTTTCCATTATATTATATTTCAAGGGGGCATCTCTTAGGGATTTTCTAAAGAAAGAAATGGGTTGTTCATAGCCCTGGTCATTTTTCTGGAATGGAACTGTAGCAATGGTGTGCTCAGAAGCAAAGGAAAACAAGATAAAATCTTTGTCAAATGTAGAACTGACTAACACATGTGTTTTAGTCAAGGCTAGTTTAATGTATTCAAAGGATTTTTTAGCTTCAACAGTCCATTTTATGGTGGAATCTTTTTTCAACATGTTGTTTAGTGATCTAATTAACTCTGCTAGATTAGATATAAATCTTCTAAGAAAATTATTTTTTCCTAAGAAATCTTGTAACTCTTTAATGTTCCTAGGGTGTTGTATTTGCAAGATGGCTTCTATTTTGGGAGGGTCTATTATTATACCATCTTTTGAAATTATATGACCTAACAACTTTCCTTCTTCTAACCCAAACAAAGACTTCTTGGGGTTCAAGGAGATTCCAAATTTCCTGCATTTAATAAAAACTTGCCTTAGATGATCCAAATGTTGATTGTCATATTTTGAAAATATAGTAATATCATCTAGATATATCATAAGGAAATCATGAATTTCTTTTGCAAAGGCTATATCCATAGCCCTCTGGAAAGTGGCTCCTGCATTCATTAGCCCAAAATGAATTTTCACATACATAAATGTGCCCCAAGGATTTGTAAAGGCAGTTTTGGGTTGGTCATGAGGATGAACTAAGATTTGATTATAACCAGGGAACCCATCCAATAATGAGATTCTCATTGATCCAATTACTCTCTGTAAAATGTGGTCCATTTTGGGGACAGGGTAATTGTCTTTGAGTGACACTTTGTTAATGTTTCTGAGATCCACACATAGTCTAATCTCACTAATTTGCTTTCTAGGGGGCACTAAGTTTGAGACCCAATCAAAAAATCTGATTGGTGCAATTATTTTGACATCATACATTCTCTGAATTTATTTTTCAATTGCAGGCAATAAGACATGATTAATCCTTCTAATTTTTTGTCTGAAAGGCTTTTGATTTTATTTAATCGGGATTTTGTGTTGGATGATGTTAGTGTCATAGGATTTGGGGTAATGATTTTGAAAGTTTGACCAATTTAGGATTTTGATCAGTGGCTATATTACACTCCTCTATATCCGACTTCAAAGGTTCCATTTTAGGTTTTCTAGGAACATTATTTGAATCAAATAAATCTTCCAGAGGGGTTAATCCCTTAGGTAAGAAATTATCTTTGAGATTAATTACTTCGGTTTCTTCACTGATTATTTCATCAATCTCAACTTGCTCTAGGTTATCTACATCTAACTTGGTAAATTTAGTAGGATGAAATATATTTGTTTCTTCACCTTCTATTTCATTTATTTCTATCTAATTCTTAGTGTCAAGATCAATTGATGTATCAGTATCTATATTATTATTTACAAACTCTTCTTCTGAAAATAAAAAGTTATTTATCTGTTTGTCATCAAAAAATATTTGCCAGTTCCTGAAATTATCTGGAATTGTAGGTCTATTCCTAACTTCAACAGTGTACTGATGGTTAGGATGGAAGGGTAATTTGCATGTGTTGGAAAACATTGCTAAACCATGAGCTTTCATATTGTGTTTTCTAGGGATTACTGCAAGCTTTCTTTCTAGGAAAATATTAAGTATTTCTATAATAGTTCCTCTATAACAACTTAATCTAGGGTCCTCTATCATATATAAAACATCAGTTTATTTTATAATTAGTTCAAAGTCTCCCATAACAGAGACTATTTTAGCTCCTAGATTCCTAACTAACTTAAGACCTAAAATTAATGCTTCATACTCGGCCATATTATTAGTACATTTAAAATTCAATCTATATGCATGGCCCTCTGAGTGATTATTTTCCAAATTATATATCCACACTCCTGCTGCTTCTCCAAACTTATTGACTGACCCATCAAATTCAAGATGCCATAATATCTCATGCTCATAATTTTCATTATCTGTTGCAACAAACTTTTCATCATTTATAGCACTTTGACCATATTGTTCCTTGGAAACTTCTGAAGTTTGGTAAGTTTCATTTTGTGTAGAAACTGCAATTTCTTTTGGTTTTGTATTGATATTGTCTAAAATTTCTTCTTGTGTTTGATCAGCATTATACAAGATAAAAGAATCTATATCTGATTGTATGGAGTAGATAGGAAAGTTTTGAGGCCTATCCTGGCTACTGACCATATATTTCATTAAGGTTTCTTAGTATAGTTTCTTAGGTTGTCCAAAAACAGAGATTGTTGCATATGACATATCTAGTTGTAAGGATGCCTGAAGTTTGGCTGCCCATGATTTGGATAACAATATGCCATACTTTGGTGGGATTCCAGCAACTACAATATCTATAAGGATGCTTTTGGCAAGATATTTAACTAAAGTAACACACAGGTCTTTAATCAATCCTAGACACTTTACTTGACTGGAGTCAAATGAGAATAATTCTTTGTAAGGCCTTGTAATGTCTAGATTTAATTTCTCCATCACTGTTTTGGGCATTAAGTTTTGGGAGGCCCCAGAATCTAACATTGCATTATGTAGAATCTTGTCATGGATACTAAGGCTGATGTAAAAAGGTGGAACTCCTCCTTCTAATGGTTTGCCATTAACAACTGGACCAAATATGAGTTCTAGTTGGTCATCAAACAAGTTGACCGAATCCTCATTATCAACAATGTTTAAGGTCTAGTTTATTCGTGATTTGTAAATTTCATTCTTGATTAGTTCTATTAAGGGAATTGAAATTTTTAGCTTTTCTATCTCTGCTCCCATATTGAATGGCAAAGAGGCTTTCTCTATTTGAAGGTTTTGAATTTTTGCAGCAGGGACTTGAGTGGGCTTGTCTTCTTTTCCTTTACTGGGAATCTCGTTAGATGGATTTTCAAATCTGATGTTTTGAGCTTGGTCCGTTGGTTCCTTAGATGGATTTGAGGTGGATGGCTGATTAGAGGTTATATCTACAATTGTTGGGCTAGGAGGATTTGGGTTTTGCCTAGGGAGAATTTGGAGGATCTTTGAAACAGGGGCTTCTTTTATTTTCTTGGGTTGACTTTGTACTATTTCCTTGGCTTGGTCAGGGACATCAGCATTCTTTTTTCTTCTCAGATTATACTGTTTATGTACTTCAAATATGGAAAAATCATATGCTTGTTTGTAATCAATTATTCTCCAGATTGGATTTGCAATTGCTGTAGCATATGCAGTTCCTGCTCATATGGGGTTAGAAAAACAATGTCTTCATCATTTAGACCCATTAGGTTAATTTTTGTATCTTGTTTTGGATCTTCTGGCTGGGATGTCTCTGCATAATTTTCTTCAAAAGGAGGCCTAATGTTCTGATTAGGTCCATTTTCCCCAATGTTTTGGTTTTTTCTAAAAGTTGGGTTTCTAACTAGAGGTGCTTGTTGGTTATCCCATTGAGGTTTCCTCTCCATATTGTCTATTATGTCCATTAGTTTCTCCATACTTTGGGCTAAAACATCTATTTTAAAGTCAGAGGGTGAAGATTCATCCCTTGCATCTTTCATTTCTAACTCTAGCCCTCTTGGTTAACAAATTAGGTTCAACACTAACAACTACACTTTGCATTTCTTCTAATGTTGGGGGGTTTCTTTCCCTAAGTTGGTATGCCATATCTGTGTCAAACCCCTCAGGGAATATATTAATGCTAAGTCTAGTGGGGGTCTAAGATTAACTGGGATGGTGTTATATATACTATTGAATCTAGTGCAATAATCTTGAACAATCTCATTAGATCCCCCCCTAATATTCTCATATTCTGAAAGGATTTGTAGGGGATTCTTTTTCTTTTCCCATCTGTTCAAAAATTGCTGGTGAAATGCTTCTAAACTATCAATACTATTAATAGGCAATGCTCTAAACCATTTCCTAACATCACCAGCCAAAGTCTGGGAAAAGAGTCTGATCTGAACATTATCTATGTCAATCTCGTGCAACTCAAAATAATCCATTATCTTGTTGACATGTTGATGTGCAGTGTAATGTCCTGTGCCATCAAATTGAACAATTTTACTTTGATAGTTTGCTGGCATAGCACCACGTTGGGTAGGTAATACAAGAGGAGCATATCTATTTTCCATGGCTATAAGCTGGGAGGGAATAAGATGTGGGGTTGAGGTACTTAGAGATGATGCAGTAGTGGATGAAGAAGCATGATTGGTAGGCGATGAATGGGTGATAATGGGTTGGTTAGGGAGTGTAGGTATAAATGGTGGTGAAGGATGGTCTTCAGAAGTTGAAGGAAATAATGGTGAACTCACAGTAGTGGACACTTGTTCAGAAAGCTTAGGGGTTGTGGAAATATTAATGGATGATTATGGAGATTTCATAATGTATTCATCAATTGATTTGTTGGCCTATTGAACTTCAAGGTCTGCCATGAAATTAGGATCTAGAACAGTTTCACTGAGTGCACTTTCAGATTTTTTTCTAAATAATGAAAAATCAAATGGCACATCAAAGCGAAGTTATTCTAAAATTAACCACTCATCAGGGCATGAATTAGCTTTAACTAATGGTATCTGGTTATCTGAACTTTCTTATTTTTTGGATTTTCTTGAAATCAGGTTAGGTTATCAACTACTTGGGTAGAGTTTGGATCTGGGTTAGCCCAAGTAAAATGAGTCTTCCTAGAAGCCAGAATTTCAAAATTTTAATTGTTTTTTGTGAATTTTTTTAAGATAACTTCTAACAAATGACTTTAAGAGGCTCAGGATGTAGATTTAGAATTTTCTTAAAGGTTTATTAGGACTGAGGATTCGATCCCCAGTATGGTTGCCACTATGTTATCACTCATAACTTTCTCTAGAAGTTATTGGCACAAAGAAAATGACTGAGGTAACCACAAACCAACTTTTTTTCATAGGCTCTATCCAACCTATGGCTCAGAGAGGCCTCTCTCTATATGATTTAGCTTTTTTTGCTATGATTTTAGGCTAGTTCTAAATGTTCAGGGGGTTTTTGATTTGTATTGAAGATTGGGTGGTGGAATCCTTAAAACAGATGGATAGAATGATGTCTTTAGACCATTAGGCTATGGAGTCAACATAAGGGCAACAGAACTAGAATTAACTCATTAAATGGAATAAGGGTAAGAGAGCAATCAAGAATTCTCAGACCGAGATTTAAATGAGGAACAAAGGGTAATCGAAAACAAAGGGAAATTAAGAATCCTTTGCTATAGATTATAAAGAGACAACATAAACTAAGGAGCAATCAAGAATTCCTTAACTTAAGTTTCAGTAGAAAACATTCAAATGCATAAAAGTTAAAACAGAGTGCAATAACGAAAATTTTGAGATATCATTCCATGTTATAGCATTAATATTCAGATGTACATTATGGAAAAAAAAATTTAAGAAAGAAAACAATCAGCGTGGTAAAATACTTATTTTCACTTCGCTCAACACATGAATCCTATGAAATATCTTGCCTTTATTCATCAATCCAGCTTGCTGGTCCAATCAGTGATACAATAGCTTACAATATTCTCATCAAGAAGTCTACATAAATGTCTAAGAATCCATGCTACATACCTCGAATTTTGAAGTATTTGTACAAAAAATTATTACAAAATATCTCAATCTAACTTGAGATTTAATCTAGGGAATACAAAATATCTTCTTGCAAGAAGATAGAGACAACTATTGAACTGTTTCATGTTGTTCCTTTTATTGGGGTGTTGTTGGCCTTTATGGTTTGGCTTGTAGCCCTTTATGCTACTTTGTTGTTGTGGTCTTTCACGTTGGAATCTTCTTTGATTTTTACCTTTCACCTGATACTCTTTGGCACTGATACTCTTTAATTATGATGACTTGTTTCATCTGTTTACCTGGTTGTTCTTCTTTACTGCATAGTAACCTTTCTAGTGTAAATTTCTTACAGTAAATCAGTCATTTTCCCACAATTCAACATCAGGTAACTTGACATTCATCATTCCCCTATATATCTCATCAGCCTCGGTATACTTGGAAAAATTGGGCTTGGTGACAAACAAATGTTTTACCTCATGCTGGAGGAAAAACAAGTTCTCAAATGTACTATACAAAACTTTGCCTGTTGGCAGGGCTTTTATTACTGAAGTGCTTGCTTGTTCTTTAGCCAACTGCTTGAGTCTCCTATCATAGTCTTGTTGTGTCATAAGTTTATCATTAATGACCAATGGATTAGGCAATCCTTTCTCCCTCAAAATTTGGAATTTAGCCATGAATCTATCAATGGCTACCTGCATGTTTTGGCACTTTTCCTCCAAGTTTAGCATTAGGTTCCTCTTGGAAAGGACCTTCCTTATTTCAAAATGGTTTCAGTTCTGTCTTCTATATCCAACCCATGAAGTTCATATCTATTTTTGCTGTTGAGGAAGTGGATGATTCTATTGGCATCCTCAGGCATGTCTCCCAATTCCTCTTTGACCTTTTGGATAGTTGTTGTAGCTATCTTTATCAATTCTGTCTGCTAAAAAATAACTTGAATAGATGGCCAAATATCATTGACAGAGTCAATCATATTGGCCCATAACAGTTCCATGGCCTGTCCAAGAGGTTTCTCTAATGTTAGGTCCTTCTCCATATCTTTGACTCTTTCACTCATTTTGTTTTCCTTTTGTGCTTCTCCCTTTTGCATAATATGGGCAAGTTTGTAGTTAGTTTCTAAACTTGCCACCTTTTCTTTTAGTTTGTTCATTTCTGTAGTCTGGATTGACATTTCATTCACGGCTTTGATTAATTTGTCTGCGTCTTCTCTTGGTGTACCTATTGTTTTAGACTCTAGTGTGACTGGAAATGATGTGGAAGGTGGAGTTGTAGGTGCTAGTGAAGCTGCCAGTGTGTAGGGGATTGCTGTAGATACTGCAGGGATGACATTTGTAGAAGTTGTGGCAATGTCAGTTTGTTTTAATTGGATCAAGTTATACAATTATTTCTCTGTCTCCCTTAGTTGATCATTGAGTCTTAGGACTAAGTCCATCAACTCCTCATGCTTTTGCTGGGTCTCCAAAACTTCTAGTGTTTGAGGATGTTGCAGCTGGGGTATCTTTAATTGCTTCTTCAGTGCAGCAATATCATCATTTTTCTTCTTTATTAGTTGATCCATAGCTTTAATATCTTTGGGATCATGTCCCAACTTAATAACTAAGTCTTCCAAAGTCTTAATCCTTGTATCCTTGGTCTGTGAGGAGGCCTTCTCCAACTAAAACTGTGCTGAGATATTATTCAATGAATTTTTTAGCTGATGAACATCTATGGCCTTACCTGTAAGGGTGGAGTGTATCATCTCTCTAGCATTTTTATGTAGTTCTATTTTGTCTATGGGGTGAATATCCCTTGCCATTACTTCAAAGTCAACCCTCTTGAAGTCTGATGATGTCTTGGGCTGCTGTGTTGTAGGTTTGATAAAGGACATTTGAAGCTTTCCCTCTTTAATGTCAAAAGCTAACATCAATATTGTTTGATTTGTGGGAGTGAGTTTCAGATATTGGGCATATGTCTGAGCTTTGAGCTTCTCATTCCTCATTTTAATGTCTTTATACCTGTCCTTTATGTCTTGGTCCTTGTCAGCAAGTCTACTGAATGAAGACACTTCCACACTTAGCTACCTTTCCAACATCTGAGTTTGTGATGTGGATGGCTCTTGGATGCCTTCGGTTGTGGTTGTGGGCCCACTTCTAACTCCTTTTGTGTTGGTGACCTGTGTTGATCCTTCTGTACCTTCCTGTTCAAAAATAGGATTGAGCCTTTGCCTCTTATTGTGACTGGTTTCACACTGAAGATTAGATGTTACCATGCCTGAAGTAGAAGCTCCCTCTATGTTTCTCTTGGGATTTATTTCTTCATTTTGGGGAGTCTACATGATAAGAGGGGTACTCATGGTGGCTTCTTGTTGTTCTGGTACCTGCATAAATGAGCTCTCATCAAGCTATCTCTCTAAATCAATCAAGGTATTTTCAATGCCTACCTTTATACTATCTCTATCTATAAGAGTGTTCTCCAACCACTTAGATTGATTGGCATATGCTTCTATCTCAGGTATGGGGTGATGAATGTAAGGCCCCAATTTGACCTTTTGCTTAAGTCTGGTTAAGGATCCTTGAGGGTCATATCTCCATATGAAACTCTTTTGGAATTTCATTCCTTGAAATATGTGGTCTGCTTCCTCCCCTTCTTCTCTTGAATTACAGATGAAAGGGCCCAATTGATTTTTGACTCTAAACTGGGTTTTGTTCTTGGCTGAAACAAAATTTACTTCATGTGAGTTCATTATTTGCCTATAATACTCCAAAGAAAATAACCTCATGGGGAGGTATTTGGGTAGTTTATATGGTGCCAGATGGCACCCATAGATCCTTATATCTGTGTGGTTTTAGTACAAGTACCAATCTCCCACTTTGGTTTGCTTCGATAGTCGGAGGACTCTTTTTATCTCTAGACTTATCCTAGAAGAGGATTTCCTGTAAGCATAGTCATGACTGGATGTACAAAATAATCTATAAAATCTGAATAAGTGTATGGAGATCCAAATTTGTGGAATAATGGGGTCCAAACAATGATAGACCTAGGCTGGCCTTTGGTATCAAGCTTCTGGAGAGTGAAAGGAAATTTGTCTGGTTGGTAGTACATGAACATATGATAGAGGAAATATGAGTATTTAAACACTCTTTCATTGCTCATTCTAGTAAACTGTTCATGCACCCTATCAGCTATAAACTCAACATAATTGTACAAAACAACAGGAGGTTGTCCTGGGGTATAAATGGACATGAAGGCAAGTATAAGCTCATCAATGTATTCACTAGTAGTGTAGCCCAAAATAAATGACATCATGGTCACAATATGCTTGCCCTTTGTAGAGAAAATAGCTGACATATATGGAGGGGGATCTTTAGGAAGGTGTTTTTCTTCTATAATGATAGTTTGGAGTAACTAGGCCAATCTGGATGGATTTAAATTGGTGTACTAGTCTATCAAATCCCTAATTGAGAGTGGGGTTAGATTGGGTCCTAGTTGAAAATGTAGCATTTCATTTATGGACTCAACTCTGATAGTAAACAAGACCTTTTGGTCATGAGACATGATAGTTCTATGGCTAGGGACATAGCATGCATGACACATGTGGACAATTTCTAGGAAGATATGCACTTGGGGGAATTGATACCTGGTTAAATTAGACTCCCAAAGGCCAAGGTCATCTGAATGGTTCAGGTAGTTGTCTCTGCTCAAGCAATGAATTTTAAGCAGGAGCTCTGATGCACTGGTATCTTTTATTTGGAAATCCCTGTCAGCTAGGGGAAGGTGGTCCAAGTCCAAATGTGGAGTTGTCACAGGTCTGAAGTCCATGGAGATAGGGGTGGCATCCATTATTCAGTTATTTTGGATTTGAATTAGGTGCTAGAGGTTTTGAATGGAAATTGGGAACTTTCAAAGGGTTTTGGCTACAAGTGTTTTTAAATTTAAGGTAATTTTCAATTAATTTGACTTAATGAAAATACTAAACAGGTTGAGTGTTTCCAAATTTGCACAGGGAGTGGTATTCTATGGTGAAATACCTAGAATTTGGGTGAACTAGCTTCAAGCTGATGGTTCACGGCAGCTATAGAGGTTTGTACAGTTCCGGCACGAACTCTAAGGTCAGCTAGGTTGTCTGCAGTGTCTTCTGGAATGAATTTGGAGGTTGGTTGGTGAATTTTGTGTTTGTAGGAGTCGCAAAGGTTTTGACAGTTTTACAGTGAAAATGAGTGAAAAGGGCGAAAAGAAGGCTTTTTAGCCTTTTATAGAAAAACAACTATTTTTGGCAGGTTTATTTATGAATGAACAGTTGGTAGTTTTTTCGGTTAAATGGGGAAGCATTATTGGAGGGCCATCACACCACTTTTGTGGTGTGGGCGGTATTTGGGAGGGGTCACCTGATGTACTGCAGCGTTTGACACATAGCAATAAGGGGGTAGGAGAAACCCACTTTATCGGGTGGGTAAAGGTCGATGATCGAGTTCGACCGATATGGATGTAGGCCATTGGATGAAGTGGATGTTGATCGGACGACAATCAGGCAAGGGAAACATGCGGGTTATAAAGCTTGGGTTTAGGGAGGGGCCCAGCGCTTTAAACCATGGCGGTATGGGATTAACTTAGGATTACCAGGATTAGGTAAATTAAGTAGGTTTTGTCAGGATATGGGTAAATTATATAGTTTTTATTAAAACTAAGGGTTGGGTTATTTACATAAGGGATTTAGTTAATATACGGGAAAAGGGATATGGGTAATTATATAATAAAATTATAAGTTAATATGAAATATAATGGGTGGAGTGGGTTTTTACTAAGTAAAAAGGCAAAACATAACATTTCTGTGTATTTCACTTTATACTTAGGATAAAGTGTTTTTTGTGGGTTTATGGGTGAAAAGG
>APFE030328402.1:0-14714 GCA_000404065.3 Pinus taeda
TGGGTGTCCAAGTGGAATAGGCGGGTGGCCACCAATATCCACCTAGATCATTCATCCCCCCTTTGGAAGAAATGATCCCCATTGCGTTGAGTTACTCCATGAGATGAGAAAACTTCTATTGAACATGGTCCCTCATGAGCCACTTGCCTTAGTGAAGGATTTGGCTTGCTTTCACAACTCGATATGGTTGGATCCTTTGTTGTCATGTGTTCCTAATTTGCATGTCCATGATCCAATCAGTTATCTCTTGTTCCAAGCAATCTGGATTTAACTCTTTATGTGTGAGTTGTTCTGCAATGTCTGATGTGTCTATCAATGGTGGGAATTGTGGTCGAAGGCGGTCCACATTGAACATTGGGTGAAGGCCAAGGAATGGGGGAATATTGAGCTCAAATACATTGTCTCCCACACCCTTGGTAATGGTGTAAGGACCATATTGGAGTGGTTTGAGTTTCTGATAGGCTCTGGTAAAACATTCATTCTATATATGCAACCAGACTTTGTCATCCACCTGAAACTTGTGTGGCACCCAATGTTGACCATGTCGTTGCTTGTACTTGGCATTTGATTTCTCCAGAATTTTGTGAACCTGTTGATGGATATGTTGGATGTGCTCAATTAAGTTGTTTGGCTTATCAGCTTTGGACTAGACAATGAGACGAATATGCCTGAGTATCTACAAACTATGATATGGCCACATCAATGGGACATAATGGCTGGAATCTCAAGCCCACCTGAAAAGGGTTGTGGCCAGTCAAGCTGTGGAGATCCCGGTTATAGCAGTGCTAGACATAGTAGAGGCTCTCATCCCATGTGCTTGGATGCTTTGAGTTTTACATGAGTAGAATGTGTATGATCATCCTGTTGACAACCTCTGTCTCGCTATTAGTTTGGGGATGGAAAGATGTGGAATTAATGAGCTTGGTGTCCAACATCGACAAGAGACTGGACCAAAATGTACTGAGGAACCTATTGTCCCGATATGAGATGATATACTATGGGATCCCAAAGTGTACTGACACTCATTCAAAGAAGAGTTTAGAAGTGGCTTCTGCTATGATATTATTCTTGCAGACTGCCAAAATGGCCATCTTCGAGAATCTGTCGATAACCACAAAAACAAAGTTGTTGCCACTCTTAGTAGAAGTAAGGCCCAACATGTAATCCATGGAGATGGATTCCCAAGGTCAACTAGGGGTAGGTAGCAGAGTATAGAGGCCTTTCTTCTTGATGGTCAGTTTGGCAATGGCGCAGGCAGTGCAGGATGTGATGTAATTCCTAGCATCCTGTCAAAGATTCGGCCAATAGAAATACTTATACAATACTACCACTATTTTCTCGACCCTGAAATGCCCAGTGGCCTGACTGTAGTGTGTTTCCAAAATCGTCTTGGCATGCTCACTTGAAGGAACATAAAGGTGTCCCAGGTGGCATAACAGGGCATCTTGGAGGTGCAAATCTGGAACTTTCTTACTCTCCAAGAGAAGCTATTATGTGTGGCCGAATTTTTGGTTGCTTTTGTAGAGAAGTGGCCAATCACAAGTTTTGTACCCACAAGAGTTGAGCATAGTGGTTAACGCCATGATCGGTGGTCAACTAAGGAATTCTGCAACATTATTGGTGTTTCCCTTCTTATACTTGATATTCAAATCAAACTGTTCCAGGTAGGTGGAACACTTTTGATCGTGATCATTCTACAACTTCCCTTGTGTTTGTAAGAACTATAACGGTCGATGGTCAGTGTGGATAACCGTTTCCTTCCCCAAAATGTAATGCTTACATTGTCTACAGGCCTGCACAATGGAATACAACTCTTTGTTATAAGTGGTATACTTCTATACTGTGTCTAAAAGTGTCTCACTGTGATATGCCATTGGATGCCCTTGCTTAGTAAGGACTACCCCAATAGCATAGTCAAAGGCATTTGTCTCGATCTCAAATGGTTGTTGCAAGTCTGGTAATGTGAGAACTGGTGTGGACTAGAGGTGATGTTTCAACTCCGAAAATGCCTTTTGTTGAGATTCAGACCAAAATAATTTTTCTTTCGCTCCTCCCTTGGTGACTTGACTAAAGGGTAGAGTGATATGAGAGAATCCCAACATGAAATTGTGGTAGCAATTGGTAGGGCCTAGAAAGTTGTGGATCTCTATCAGAGTGGTTGGGGCTGGCCAATCCCGAATGACTTGGATCTTGGGTGGATACACATGCACCCCCCATTCATCAATAATGTATCCTAGATATTGAACTTGGGTCATGCCAAAAGTGCATTTCTCCAAATTGGCACACAACTTGTGTTGCTAGAGTGTTTGGAGAACCTATCGGATGTGATGGAGGTGCTCTTCCTAGCTCTGGTTGAAGATCGGGATGTCATCCAAATATACCACTACAAATGAGTTGGTGAATGGTTGCAAGATGTCACCCATCAGACTCATGAAGGTTACAGGAGCATTCCTTAACCTGAAAGGCATAACCAACCATTAGAAAAGGCCTTCCTTGGCTTTGAAGGCAGTCTTCCACACATTAGAGGGTTCAATTGGTACATGATGATAGCCAAATTTCAAGTCAATCTTGCAAAAATATTTTGCCCATTTGAGTTGGTCCCGAAGGTCATCAATCCATGGGATCGGGTACCTATTTCAGACAGTCATCTTGTTTAGCACCCGATAGTAAATACATAGTCTCCAAGTCCCATATTCTTCTTTACCAACATGATCGGGCTCCCACAGGGTGATGAAATTGACCAGATGTGACCTTTCTGCAGAAGCTCCTGAATCTACCTCTTGGTTTCGTCATTCACTAGAACAGAACACTGATAGATTGGTCCATTGGGAAACAATGCACCTGGGGTCAGATCAATGGAGTGCTTGACCTGATAGTGTAGAGGCACCTATGTGGGGGAGGTGAAGATGTCCTCATACTCCTTCATGAACTTGTCCATCTATTGTTTTCATGTGGAGGAGCCATGTCTGGAGGTCATGGCCACCGTCTTGTTCTTTCCTTGAGGATGTATCATTAGGAAAAAAAACTTCCTAGTTTTGGAAATGAGCTTACTACATTATTTTGCAGTAACTAAAGAGATGTCGATAGGCGATGCAACCTTCGATATCCTATACAACTTATTTTAAAAAGTAACAATAACAACACGAGGCCTTGACTCATACACAACATGTCACTTCCACAAGTATGGTTGGCCTAATAATACATCACAAAAATCAAGGGAGAAATGTCACATAATACCTCATTCATGAAGGGCTTGATGTTGTATGGAAGGCAACATTGTTGGCTCAGACAAAGATCTCGTCCTTAGTGAATCCACCCGAGGGTGTATGGTTGTGGGTGTAATGTGGTAGGTAAGCCCAACCGCTTCATGACCTCTGCCAAAATGAGTTTGTTTTGGCTCACGCTGTGGATAATGAACTGCAACAGGGAACCCTTTGCCCACATATAGGAGTGGAAGCGACGCTCCTCCTCCTCTGGATTTTCGAGTTCCTCCTTTTGGATCTTCATGGTGGAAACGATGCCATTCGGCTCCACAATCATAATCTACTTCCCTTTGTCATTCCCCTTACCGAGTTTTGATTTAGATTCAGAACATGCATATGATTTTGAAGCCTTCAACTCGACCACTAGTGACTGCTTCGACGACACTCACTTGTGTTGTGAGTGGAGCTCTTATGGAACTCACATAACTTTCCCGTGTCCTTCTTCGGCTTCATGTTGTTTTTCTTTGCTTGTGGCTTTGGTGGGTTGTCCTGCACTGCCCAGGCTTGGCTTTGTCCTTTGTTTTGCAGTTTGGGGGCAGATTTTCCTTGCTTCAGATTCGCAGATCCAAAGTCTCGCTTCTTCTATTTAAACTTCTGCTCGATCTTGATGGTGTGTTGATACATTGTGCTAAGCGAGGAGATGTCCATGAACTCCATCTTGTCCTAGATGTAAATTTGTAGGCAGCCACGGTACTTGAGTACCAAATTTTTTTCAAATCCTTGATACCCAACTTCATGTGAAGGGTATGAAAAACATTGGTAAACTTCGGCACATATTGGTCCCTTCCCTACTGCATCATTGTCCACTTTCTGTATTTAACCTCGTAGCTCCTGAAGGGATAGTGCTGCTCCTTGATGGCATCCCAAGACAAATTCCAAGTGGGTGTGCCTAAAAACAGTGAGTTCTTACTTTCATCTTTCTGCTCACATTAGGTTTCCCACTAGTCCTTGATGTGGGGGGCAACTTTGAGTAGAAAAAAATTAATCTTTTCTCTGCTGGAAAAACGATGAATAGAAAAATACCCTTCTAGCAGATTTAACCATTTATCTATGGGGCCTGCATCTATTTGGCCCTCAAATATGGGAATGCCAATGTTTACTTGTACCTTAATAGGAGTGGAGACTCAAGAGTGGCTTCTGGATGTGGATGCGCCTTTGGTGGGAAACCATTGAAGGATCTGGGAAAAGTTATCCACCACCACATTCCTTTGTTTCTCGAGGGCCTCAACGAGAAATATTTTGATAGGATCTCCTGCTCCCTCGTATTTCTTTTCTTCCCCCATGGTCGACCGTCAAGGTTTGTGAGGTTGATCTTGTAAAGGTTCAACCAAATCGAGCCCTAACTCCTTATATCCTGACCTCGTTGGGGATATGCAAAGAAAAACAAAGAAAGAGCATACCACTCTAATACCACTAATCTGGATTTAAACATGAATGTAACAAGTTATAGACCACCATAAATACAAAGATGCAGCAGAAATAACACTTCATTTCATTAATTTCAAATACTGAAATATGCTTACAAACATCATGGAAATAAGACTAGCTTGGGCGATGGTAGCTTATCTCTGAGAAGAGATGTGGCGGCTACATGCCTCTGAACTGTGTTACAATGAGGCTCAACAACCAATTTATCACTGAGGAACAACATAAAACTCTAAACATCAGAAAACATAACCTAAGAGATGAAGCGTCAAACTATGGGCCCCGTTTGGGTAAATTGGTACATCAACTTCCTAGGGTTCTAACTTTGGCATACGATCTTCGTTTGACACGGAAAATACCTTGTTAGAAAGATATATCCAAGGAATACAACTTTTGAATGACCAATATTTATTTCTAACCCATGTTGGACCTGGTTTTCCCCAAAAATGTCGTTTAGGGACTCAAAACGACTCCAGAAATTAGGACCTAAAAAATTATCAAAAATAGTAAATTGTGCTACAAATAAGGAAACTGAAAAACTGAAAGAAACAATGGTGGGGGTCCAAGTGGAATAGGGTGGCCACCAATATCCACTTGGATGATTTTTGAAGCCTTGTTGTTGTAGAGAGTGATCCAATCTTGCATACCAATCTCTAAGAGCTTGTTTCAACCCATATAATTCCTTTTTCCACTTACATACAAAGTATTTTCCTTTAGTTAGATCTACGTGTCCATCATCAGATCATTTGTGGCTTGTTCCATGCAATCTAGATTTAAGTCTATATGTGTGAGTTGTTATGCAATGTTACATGTGTCTAGCAATGGTGGGAAATATGGTCGAAGGTGGTCCACATTGAACACTAGGTGCAGGCCAAGAAATGGGGGAATACTGAGCTCAAATGCATTGTCTCCCATGACCTTGGTAATTGTGTAAGGACCATATCAGAGTGGTATGATTTGCTGATAGGATCCAATAAGGCGTTCTTTCTGCAAATGCAACCAGACTTTTTCACTGATCCAGGTGGATGCTGGTGGCCACCCATCTATCCCACTTTGACCCCCACAACTATCTCTTTAAGTTTTTAGTTTCCTTAATTGTAGCACAATTTACTATTTTTAGTAGTTTTGCAGGTCCTGAACTTCCGGAGCCGTTTTGGGGCCCTAAACGATGTCTTTTGGGAAAACTGGGAGCAACATGGGTCCATCAACCAATGTTTTTCTTTCCAAAGTTGTTGCCCTCTGATAGATCTTTCGAACGAGGTATTGTGCGCATCAAACAGAGATTGTATGCCAAACGACCCTAGGAAGTTGATGTACCAATTTACCCAAACGAGGTCCACAGTTTGGCGTTCATCTCCTATGGTTAGGTTTTTGGATGTTTAGAGTTTTCCATTGTTTCTCAATAATAAATAGGCCTTCGAGCCTCATTGTAACACAGTTTCGAGGCATGTAGCCATCACATCTCTCCTTAGAGATAAGCTACCATTGCCTGAGCTAGTTTATTTTCATTTATGTTTATAAGCATATTTCAGTATTTTACATTAATGAAATGAAGTATTATTTCCATTGCATCTCTATGTATATGGGTATTTCTGTATTTTGTTGTGTTCTTGTTTAAATCCAGATTAGTGGTATCAGAGGGGTTTTCTCTTTTTTTGCATGTCCCCAATGAGGTCGGGATATAAGGAGTTAGGGCTTAAACTGGTCGAACCTTTGCAAGACTAGCCTCACAAATCCCAATAGCCTCCCATGGCGGATGAAAAGAAAGATGAGGGGGAACGAGATCCTATCAAAATCTTGCTTGAAGAAGCCGTCGAGTGATAAAAGAACACAATGATGGAAAATTTTTCCCAGATCGTTCAACGACTAGCCAAAGGCAACGCATTGGCTTCCAACAGATACTCTAGAAACGCCACACCCTTTAAGATATAAGTTAATTTTGAAATCCCCATATTTGAGGGTCATATAGACACAAATGCCGTAGATAAATGGTTAAATCTACCAGAAGGGTATTTTTCTATTCATGATTTTTCTAGCCAGCAAAATATCTCTTTTGCACTTCTCAAAGCAGCCCCCCACATCAAAGACTAGTGGGAAACCTTCTGTGAGTAGAAGGATGAAAGTAAGGGCTCATTATTTTCAGGCACACTGACTTGGAATTCATTCTGAGATTCCATAAAGGAGCATTACTACCTTGTCAAGAGCTATGAGGACAAATACATCAAGTGGACCATGCTGCGGAAAGGAAGGGGCCAAGATGTGTCGGAGTTCACAAATATTTTTCATACCCTTCCGCAAATGCCTTCTAAATAGATTCAGACCAAAATAATTTTTCTTTCGCTCCTCCCTTGGGGACTTGACTAAAGGGTAGGGTGATATGAGAGAATCCCAACGTGAAACTGCAGTAGAAATTGGCAGGGCCTAGAAAGTTGTGGATCTTTGTCAGAGTGGTTGCGGCTTGCCAATCCCGAATGACTTGGATCTTAGGTGGATACACATGCACCCCCCATTCATCAATAATGTATCCTAGATATTGAACCTGGGTCATGCCAAAAGTGCATTTCTCCAAATTGGCACACGACTTGTGTTGCTAGAGTGTTTGGAGAACCTATCGGATGTGATGGAGGTGCTCTTCCCAGCTCTGGTTGAAGATCGAGATGTCATCCAAATATACCACTACAAATAAGTTGGTGAATGGTTGCGAGATGTCACCCACAAGACTCATGAAGGTTGCAGGAGCATTCCTTAACCCGAAAGGTATAACCAACCATTAGAAAAGGCCTTCCTTGGCTTTGAAGGTAGTCTTCCACACATTAGAGGGTTCGATTGGTACATGATGATAGTCGGACTTCAAGTCAATCTTGAAAAAATATTTTGCTCATTTGAGTTGGTCCCGAAGGTCATCAATCCATGGGATTGGGTACCTATTTCAGACAGTGATATTGTTTAGCACCAAATAGTCAATACAGAATCTCCAAGTCCCATCATTCTTCTTTACCAACATGATCGGGCTCCCACAGGGTGATGAACTTGAACAGATGTGACCTCTCTACAGTAGCTCCTGAATCTACCTCTTGGTTTCGTCGTTCCCTAGAACAGAACACCGATAGATTGGTCCATTGGGAAACAATGCACTCGGGGTCAGATCGATGGAGTGCTTGACCTGACAGTGTAGAGGCACCTATGTGGGGGAGGTGAAGATGTCCTCATACTCCTTCATGAACTTGTCCCTCTATTTTTTTCATGTGGAGGAGCCATGTCTAGAGGTCATGGCCACCATCTTGTTCTTTCCTTGAGGGTGTATAATTAGGAAAACAAACTTCCTAGTTTTGGAAATGAGCTTATTACATTGTTTTATAGTAACTAAAGAGATGTCGATAGGTGATGCTACCTCCGATATCCTATACAACTTATTTTACAAAGTAACAATAACAACACGAGGCCTTGACTCATACACAACATCTCACTTCCACAAGTATGGTTGGCCTAATAATACATCACAAAACTCAAGGGAGAAATGTCACATAATACCTCATCCATGAAGGGCTTGATGTTGTATGGAAGGCAACACTGTTGGCTCAGACAAAGATCTCGTCCTTGAAGAATCCACCCAATGGTGTATGGTTGTGGGTGTAATGTGATAGGTAAGCCCAGCCGCTTGATGACCTCTGCCAAAATGAGTTTGTTTTGGCTCACGCTGTCAATAATGAACTGCAACGGGGAACCCTTTACCCACATATAGGAGTGGAAGTGATGCTCCTCCTCCTCTAGATCTTCAAGTTCCTCCTTTTGGATCTTCGTGGTGGAAACGGTGGCATTCAGCTCCACAATCATAATCTACTTCCCTTTGTCATTCCCCTTATCGAGTTTTGACTTAGATTCAGAACATGCATCTGATTTTGAAGCCTTTAGCTCAACCACTAGTGATTGCTTCACAGACACTCACTTGTGTTGTGAGTGGAGCTCTTATGGAACTCAAATAACTTTTCCATGTCCTTCTTCAACTTCATGGTGTTGTTCTTTGCTTGTGGCTTTGGCAGGTTGTCCTGCACTACCCAGGCTAGGCTTTGTCTTTCGTTTTGTGGTTTGGGGGCAGATTTCCCTTGCTTCAGATTCGCAGATCCAAAGTCTCGCTTCTTCTGTTTAAACTTTTGCTCTATCTTGATTGTGTGTCGATACGCTGTGCTAAGCGAGGAGATGTCCAGGAACTCCATCTTGTCTTGGATGTACATGTGTAGGCAACCACGGCACTTGAGTACCAAATTTTTTTCAAATCCTTGATACCCAACTTCATGTGAAGGGTATGAAGAACATTGGTAAACTTCGGCACATCTTGGTCCCTTCCCTACTGCATCATTGTCCACTTTCTATATTTAACCTCATAGCTCCTGAAGGGATAGTACTGCTCCTTGATGGCATCCCAAAACAAATTCCAAGTGGGTGTGCCTAAAAACAGTGAGTTCTTACTTTCATCCTTTTGCTCACATTAGGTTTCCCACTAGTCCTTGACGTGGGGGGAAACTTTGAGTAGAAAAAAATTAATCTTTTCTCTGCTGGAAAAATGATGAATAGAAAAATACCCTTCTAGCATATTTAACCATTTATCTATGGGGCCTGCATCTATTTGGCCCTCAAATATGGGAATGTCAATGTTTACTTGTACCTTAAGAGGAGTGGAGACTCAAGAGTGGCTTCTGGATGTGGATGCGCCATTGGTTGGCAACCATTGAAGGATCTGGGAAAAGTTATCCACCACCACATTCCTTTGTTTTTGGAGGGCCTCCTCGAGAAATATTTTTATACGATCTCCTGCTCTGTCGTATTTCTTTTCTTCCCCCATGGGCGACCGTCGAGGTTTGTGAGGCTGATCTTGTAAAGGTTCGACCAAATCGAGCCCTAACTCCTTATATCCTGACCTCGTTGTGGATATGCAAAGAAAAACAGAGAAAGAGCATACCACTATGATACCACTAATCTGGATTTAAACATGAATGTAACAAGTTATAGAAAACCATAAATACAAAGATGCAGCAGAAATAACACTTCATTTCATTAATATCAAATACTGAAATATGCTTATGAACATCATGGAAATAAGACTAGCTCGGGCGATGGTAGCTTATCTCTGAGAAGAGATGTGGTGGCTACATGCCTCTGAACTGTGTTACAATGAGGATCAACGGCCAATTTATTACTGAGGAACAACATAAAACTATAAAACTCAGAAAACATAACCTAAGAGATGAAGCGTGAAACTATGGGCCTTGTTTGGGTAAATTGGTACATCAACTTCCTAGGGTTCTAACTTTGGCATACGATCTTCGTTTAACATGGACAATACCTTGTTAGAAAGATATATCCAAGGAATACAACTTTTGAATGACCAATATTTATTTCTAACCCATGTTGGACTTGGTTTTCCCCAAAAATGTCGTTTAGGGCCTCAAAACGACTCTGGATGTTTAGGACCTAAAAAATGTCAAAAATAGTAAATTGTGCTACAAATAAGGAAACTAAAAAACCGAAAGAAACAATGGTGGGGGTCCAAGTGGAATAGGGTGGCCACCAATATCCACCTGGATCATTTTTGAAGCCTTGTTGTTGTAGATGGTGATCCAATCTTGCGCACCAATCTCTAGGAGCTTGTTTTAACCCATATAATTCCTTTTTCCACTTACATACAAAGTATTTTCCTTTATTTAGATCTATGTGTCCATCATCGGATCATTTGTGGCTTGTTCCATGCAATCTAGATTTAAATCTATAGGTGTGAGTTGTTATGAAATGTTACATGTGTCTAGAAATGGTGGGAAATATGGTCAAAGGTGGTCCACATTGAACACTAGGTGCATGCCAAGAAATGGGGGAATACTGAGCTCAAATGCATTGTCTCCCACAACCTTGGTAATTGTGTAATTACCATATCAGAGTGGTATAATTTACCGATATGATCCAATAAGGCGTTCCTTCTGCAAATGCAAACAATTTTTTTGCTGATCCAGGTGGATGTTGGTGGCCACCCATCTATCCCACTTTGACCCCCACAACTATCTCTTTCAGTTTTTTAGTTTCCGTAATTATAGCACAATTTACTATTTTTAGCAGTTTTTCGGGTCCTAAACTTCTGGAGCCGTTTTGGGGCCCTAAACGATGTTTTTTGGGAAAACTGGGAGCAACATGAGTCCATGGACTGATGTTTTTCTTCCCAAAGTTGTAGCCCTCGGATAGATCTTTCGAACGAGGTAGTGTGCGCATCAAACATCGATCGTATGCCAAACGACCCTAGGAAGTTGATGTACCAATTTACCCAAACGGGGTCCACAGTTTGGTGTTTCATCTCTTAGGGTTAGGTTTTTGGATGTTTAGTGTTTTCCATTGTTTCTAAATAATAGATAGGCCTTCGAGCCTCATTGTAACACAGTTTCGAGGCATGTAGCCACCACATCTCTCCTCAAAGATAAGCTACCATTGCCTGAGGTAGTTTATTTTCGTTTATGTTTCTAAGCATATTTCAGTATTTTACATTAACGAAATGAAGTATTATTTCCATTGCATCTCTATGTATATGGGTATTTTTGTATTTTGTTTTGTTCCTATTTAAATCCAAATTAGTGGTATTAGAGGGGTTTCCTCTTTTTTTTGCATGTCCCCAATGAGGTCGAGATATAAGGAGTTAGGGCTTAAACTGGTCAAACCTTTGCAAGACTAGCCTCGCAAATCTCGAAAGCCTCCCATGGTGGATGAAAAGAAATATGAGGGGGAAGGAGATCCTATCAAAATCTTGCTTGAAGAAGCCCTTGAGTGATAAAGGAACATGATGATGGACAATTTTTCCCAGATCCTTCAACGGCTAGCCAAATGTGACGCGTTGGCTTCCAAAAGCTACTCTGGAAATGCCACACCCTTTAAAATACAAGTTAATTTTGAAATCCCCATATTTGAGGGTCATATAGACATAGATGTTGTAGATAAATGGTTAAATATACCAGAAGGTATTTTTCTATTCATGATTTTTCGAGCTAGCAGAATATCACTTTTGTACTTCTCAAAGCAGCCCCCACATCAAAGACTGGTGGGAAACCTACTGTGAGTAGAAGGATGAAAGTAAGGGCTCACTATTTTTAGGCACACCGACTTGGAATTCATTCTGAGATGCCATCAAGGAGCATTACTACCCTGTCAAGAGCTATGAGGACAAATACATCAAGTGGACCATGCTACGAAAAGGAAGGGGCCAAGATGTGCCGAAGTTCACAAATATTTTCATACCCTTCGCACAATGTTGGGTATCAAGGATTCTGAGCTGCATTTGGTACTCAAATACCACGGCTGCCTACATAGGTACATCCAGGATGAGATGGAGTTCCTGAACATCTCCTCGCTTAGCATAGCATACTGATGTAGTGTCAAGATCGAGCAGAAGTTTAAAAAAAATAAGCAAGACTTTGGATTTGCGAATCTGAAGATCAAAGGACCAAGCCAAGGTGGGGTGACCTATGACAACTTGTCGAAGCCGCAAGAAAAGAACAACACCATGAAGTCAAAGAAGGACATAGGAAAGTGGTGTGAGTTCCATAAGAGCCCCACTCATAACAAGTGAGTGTCAGACCAAACAATTGTTGGTGGCTGAGTTGAAGGCTTCTGAGTCAGATGCATGTTTCGACCCTAAGTCAAAACCCGACAAGGGGAATGAAAAAGGGAAGCAGATCATTGATGTGGAGCCCAATGCCGCTGTTGCCACTGCCAAGGTCCAAAAGAATGAGCCCAAAGATCTAGAGGAGGGGGGGTGTCTTTTCCACTCACAAATATGGGTGAAGGGTTCACCGCTACAATTCATTGTTGATAGTGGGAGCCAAAAGAAACTCATTTTAGCAGAGGTCATGAAGCGGTTGGGACTACCGACCATTCCACACTCGCAAACATACAATATCGGGTGGCTTCACCAAGGATGAGATCTCTAAGTCCGCCAGTAGTGTCACCTTCCCTACAACATCATGCCCTGTACAGATGAGGTATTGTGTGATGTTGCACCACATGATGTTTGTGATGTATTATTAGGCCAACCATACTTGTGGAAGTGACATGATGTGTATGAGTCAAGGCCCCATGTTGTTATTATTTCTTTATGTAATTCATTATACAGGATACCGGAGGTAGCCCCACCTACAGCCACTTCTTTGATCTTTGCTAAGAAATGCAATAAGATCATCTCCCAAGCTAGGAAATTCATTTTTTGTCTGGTTCACTCCCAAAGTAAGGGTAAGATTGTCGCCACATCCATTACCCCCACGAATGGTTCCTCCACACAGTAGCAACAACAGCTGGATATGGTCATGACAGAATACAGGAACATCTTCTCCTCACTCACAGGGTTACCATTTCACTGTCAGGTCAATCATTCATTCGATCTGACTCCTAGAACACCTCTACCCAATGGGTCAATATATCGTCACTCCATTATGGAAAATGCCAAGTACAAGCAACAACATGATCAACATCAAGTACCACACAAGTTTCAGGTGGGTGACAAAGTCTAGTTTCATCTGCAGAAAGAATGCCTTACAAGATCCTATTAGAAGCTCAGACCACTCTGATATTGTCCTTACACCAGTACCAAGGTTGTGGGAAACAATGCTTTGGAGCACAACATTCCCCCATTCCTTCTCTTGCACCAAGTGTTAAATGTGGACCGCCCTTTCCCATGCTTCCCACCATTACTGGACAGATCAAAGGTTGCAGAATAGTTCACCAGGGACTAAGTTAAATAGAAGTTTCCTCATCTCATGGAGGAACTCAACGCAATGGGGATCATTTCTTCCTAAGGGGGGAGGAATGATCCAGGTGGATGTTGGTGGTCACCCGCCTATCCCACTTGGACAGGTCCTGAACTTCCGGAGCCATTTTGGGGCCCTAAATAATGTTTTTTGGAAAACCTGGGAGCAACTTGGGTCCATGGACTGATGTTTTTCTTCCCATAGTTGTAGTCCTTGGATTGATCTTTCTAACAAGGTATTGGGTGTGTCAAACGGAGATCGTATGCCAAAGTTACGATCCTGGGAATCTGATGTACCAATTTACCCAAACGGGGCCCACAATTTGGCGTTTCATCTCCTAGGGTTAGGTTTTTGGATGTTTAGGGTTTTCCCTTATTTCTAAACAATAAATAAGCCTTCGATCCTCATTGTAACACAGTTCTGAGGCATGTAACCGCCAAATCTCTCCTTAGAGATACGCTACCATCGCCTTAGCTAGTTTATTTCCATTTCTGTTTATAAGCATATTTCAGTATTTTACATTAATGAAATGAAGTATTATTTCCACTCCATCTCTGTGTATATGGGTATTTCTATGTTTTTTTGTGTTCTTGTCTAAATTCGGATCATTTTCCCACCTAAAACTTGTGTGGCACCCGATGTTGATCATGTCGTTGCTTGTACTTGGCATTTTATTTCTCAAGAATGTCGTGGACCTGTTGGCGAATATGTTGGATGTGTTCAATGAAGTTGTTTGCCTTATCAGCTTCAGACTGGACTTGAGCCACATCAATGGGACATAGTGGCTGGAATCCCAAGCCCACTTGAAAAGGGCTATGGCTAGTTGAGCTGTGGAGAGCCCGTTAATATCTGTGCTTGACATAGGTGTTACACTGAAATTTGTCACCATGACTATCTGCAGTTAATATGGCTCCATCAACAGTCATATTATCCTCCTTGTCAGGCCTTATACCTCTGCTCTCCATGTCAAACTTCAAGAAAGAGAGAAAGTCATTAAAAAACATGTTTATCTCTGGGTACACAGGTTCTCTCTACCTTGCCTGCATGTACGCATCCCAAGCTCATTATACCTGTGTACTTGTACACTCTGTAAGTCAAGGGATGGGTGCGTACTCCTGTAAAGGTCAAAAGGTGCGAGTTTCATCTTAAAAAAGTTACTTGTGGTCACTTCTAGGGCATTCTAGAAGATTGTTTGACGTGTATTGAGCACCTCCAGATGGTTCATACATCCCTATGATAGAGGAACTTATCC
>APFE030328408.1:9352-20964 GCA_000404065.3 Pinus taeda
GGGTGTTTTGTTAAGGCACTTTCACGATATTTTTTTTTGGAGAAAAAGTTACAATTTATAAATCTCATGTGAAGATATCTATCAATAATAAAAGTTATATCGGTATAACTAATGTGATCGCTAATTTTAATAGTTTAGATATCCCCTCTTAATAGTAATCATCTCAAAATTCACATAATAAATCATAAAATATAGAAAAGTGATTAGTTTTAACTTAAAAATAACATATTGTTAAAAAATATATAACTAAATATTATTAAATTCCTTAATAAATTATGAAAATCCATGTATCTCATACTAAAAATCATTTCCTTAGTTAATAAGTAATGGAAAACCGTACACCATAGGTATACGAAACTCAATTCTCACTTATAGAATGCATTCTAGAATATATTGGACCTAATATAATTTTGTATTATTTTTGTGTATTATTATATAGATATATGTATGAAATAAAATAAATATTTTTTTCAAAGAAAAATAAATTATGTGAAAATGCATTTTTTTAATTGTAATATAATTGAGTGATATTTATACTCATTGATAAAAATATTACTTATGAATTTAGAATATGCTTTTTCTTCTTAGTGGGAAAATCTATCATAACTCTAAGTCATCATCCTTATTGAAGGAAAACCATGCTAGCTGGAATAACTAGTTGGCTATCGGTAAGAAGGCATTCTTTCACTCCTCCCAATAGATCTTTGGCCATTAACACTTTTCCTAGAATTCGTTTCTTACTCAAATAAAAGTAATAAATTTAAGATATGTTATTTATAATTAAAATAAATTTTAATAATTATTAAAATATTTATTAATAATTATAATTTCATTTAATCACTAGTATATTATTCGTGAAAAATTATCTAATAAAGAAATATATAATTAAATATGATTTCACATAGTTATTATTTCATAATAATTAAAAATCATTAACATATTTTCATTGACTGTCATCTTAAAAATCCGTTGCTTTAGGCATCATTTCAATAGTCAAACTAAAAGCTTACACTCTTCTTAATTAAACAAACTTTTTCTTATAATTAGTATAATATTCATATGCTTGAGACACCTCCGATTTATTGATTCTGGGTTCCATTTATTCATCATCACTCTTCTTAATTAAACAAACATTTTCTTATAATTAGTATAATATTTATATTTGTCGTGGTGGTGGTGGAAAAACTATGTTATGAGATGGTCTTGAAACGAAAGCATTCCATCTTCCATTCCATGAGAAGATTTTTATTAAATACCCCTCCACTCAAAGAGACATGTGGACTCAAATAAATGTTAGCATGCTGCAACTACGAACTTCCTCTGCCATTTTTCATTTACTCTGCCTCTCTACAGCCCTCCATCGTTACTCCTATTTACTCCTTGCCTTAATTATGTCCTTTCTTCCTCCACAGCTCATTTAAGCATCCTCTGTCCCAATTAGATGTTGAGGTGGTGGTGGCAGACCTGCGCTCTACCTAGCTACATTACTTTGGTATTGCCCCGTAGGGTTTTCAGTGATAAAATACCTTAATAATGAAATGTAAGAGAAAGGAAATAAACACCGGCGACTGTGCTAGATATCTCCAACTCAGTCTGCAACTTTTGGCACATCGAAGCAGACGTATGACATCAAAACCACAGCCTGAGCATCGAATCATAAAGAGTATTGTTAAAGCAAAAATGGAAAGGAAGCTGTGCCACAGGACAAAAATCCGTGTAAGCAGCTAGAGTTCATGTGTTAGATACGGGCGAAGTAGGCGGGCCACGGGCATACTTAATTGTGGTGGTTAAAAACGTGGGGGCGTTGTTGGTCAGGGAGAGTAGACATGTAGTTGGCCTGAATGGACGCTCAAACTTGTGGAGTAAACGTCACAACGGCTACTTGGTCCGAAAATATTTTTTTTGAACGAAAAGGTGCAATGGACGGAGCACAATCTATGAAAACAATTGGCCCGAATGAGATGTTGACATGGCTTTATGATGCTCTTTGACTTTTTAGAGTTCTCAAAGTACATAGCCATGGTAAGAGTTTCTATCTCTAGTATTTAGAGGATATTTTTTGTTGGGCAAGGCTAAAATTATTATTTGACTTTACAATAAAATTTAGAATTAGAATTAAGTAGGGGAGTCTATTTGGATGGGTGTTAAATTGTGCTTTTTAATCACTGTTATGGAAGTCCAAATCACCAATTTTCTTAGTGAGTGCTAAGATTTTGTTTTCCAATTTAGTTAGTTGCATACATAAACCATTTATGCTAGTAATATCTCCTGTTGGGCCTAGTTGCACTCTACAAGAATTTTTATCATGATGGTTTTGTTTACATTTGGTATATATTAATTTGGCTAAAATCTCGTGGATAATGCCACCAATAGGATTTGTTCCTAAACTTATTGCATCAAATCCTGATGAGGAGATATTCTATCCTATTTTGTTGTGATAGAATTTATTATTCAACTTCTTCTCTACATCTATAAATTGAAAGCCTGTAGAGGCAAATGTATATGTGAGGTGAGAGGAAGAGGAAATTTGTTGTTGTAATCTCCTGTTGAATAATAAGAAAGCTGATACCTCTGTTTGGTGGATGTAGCTTAGATTGGTTGGGTGAACCACGTTAAATTGTTGTCTCTATTTTCTGTTATGTGTGTGATTTATTTAGCTGTCTGATGTGTATACTCTAACAATTGGTATTAGAGCAGAATTGATTCGTTGCCTATTGGAGAAATAATTGTTTGTTGCAGTTATTTAAGTTGACAGCACTGGAGGATAAATGTGGATATTGTAAAGGGGGCACAGAACGGAGGTGAAATGCTATGGTTGATTCTACGTTTGTAAGGGCTGGATAAGACTGCAGACACTGGTTTTTTCCACCCATCTGAAATTGATTTATCAGAAAGACCGCGACAGCGTATTGCACAAAATGAGAAAAGAACTAACAACACCGTGAGCTAGAGACAGGTATCATTTTTCAGCACGTGAATTGAGAGAACCACAACACATGAATTGGAGGATTGATTGTGCGTAAGCTAGTGCAAATTTATGCGCAAACTGAGGTAAATAGAAAATTAATATCGCTAGGAGAGCAGTTTGTTTGTCGTTTGAAATTTGTTAAGGATCCATAGAGAAGAAATTAAATCAAACATGGCAAAAACTCAAAGTGCTCGATTTGAGTTCGAGAAGTTTAATGGGAGGAATAACTTCGAAATCTGGAAAGTCAAGATGCATGATTTACTCATGCAACAAGGCATGGCGAAGGCACTTTTGGGAAAATCCAAATAACCTTACGCCATGATAGATGATGAATGGAGTGAAATCGATGACAGAGCACTAAGCAGCATACAATTGTGTTTGGCGGATGAAGTTTTATTTAACATCGTGTTGGAGAAAACTGTCATTGGTCTATGGACAAAGCTAGAAAAGTTGTACATGACTAAATCCTTAACAAATAGAATTCTTCTGAAGAAACAGTTGTACATTTTGCACATGAAGGAAGGTACAACAATAACTGATCATTTGAATACCTTTAATACTCTCTTGGTGCAGTACTATAGCATAGAAGTAGAATTTGATTCAGAAGATAATGTTGTAACTTTATTATGCTCATTGCCTCAGTCATGGGATCATTTTGTTACTTCTATAAGTCGTAGTTCATCAGAAACCCTTGAATTTGATGATGTTGTTGGAGCTATGTTGTCTGAAGAAACCAGAAAAAGGTCAAATCAAGAAACCTCTACCTCAGAAGCAATGATTGTTAGAGGTCGATCTAAAGAAAGACAGTTCAGTAAGCAGAACAACTCTCGATCAACATCGAAAGGGAAGAAGAGTAAGCTAAAATGCTAGTTTTGTTGCAAATTGGGACATTTGAAGAAGGATTGTTGGAAGAGATAGAAAACATCCAAAGGAGACTCCTCAACAAAAAATAAAGAAGCAAACATGACAGATACAGGTATGACATTTGGGTCACATATAAGTGATGAAGTCTTATCAGTTAATTTGTTAAATCATGATCAACATTGGCTGTTAGATTCTGGTGCATCCAATCACATGTGCATTCATAAAGAGTGGTTTAAAACTTATAAATCAATCAATGATGGAGTAGTTTACATGGGAATGATATCTCATCTAATGTTGTGGGAATTGGAAGCATCCAGATTAAAATGTTTGATGAGACAATTAAAATCTTAACCGATGTAAGACATGTGCTTGAACTCAAAAAAAAACTTATTTCTCTAGGAGTGCTAGACACAAATGGATATAAACCTTTTATTCAAGGTGGATTAATGAGAATTTATAAAGGAATCCTACTAGAAATGAAAGCAAAGAAGCTTGGAAATATTTTTCAGTTAGAAGGAAGAATAGAGTCAGATCATGCTTCAATTCTATCTGAAAATGACAGTGATTCTATTCGACTATGGTATCAACAGTTTGGGCATATGAGCGAAAGATGATTAAAAAGTTTATCTGATCGTAAGTTACTTCCTACTTTAAAGACTTTTAAGTTAGATTTCTGCAAACATTATATATATGGGAAACAAAGTAAGCAAAAATTTAAAATTGGAAAACATACTAGTAAGGGAATCCTTGATTATATCCATTCTGATGTTTGGGGTCCATATCCTACAACCTAATATGGAGGATCATCATATTTTGTATCCATTATAGATGATTTCTCCAGGAAAGTATTGGTCTACATGTTGAAAAGAAATTATGATGTATTCATAGTTTTCAAGCAGTTTAGAGCATTAATAGAAAATGTCACTGGAAGAACCATTAAATGTTTAAGAACTAACAATGGTGGTGAGTTCACGTCAAAGGAATTTGATAATTATTGCAAGGAAGTTGGGATAAAAAGACATAGAACTACTTCTTATACTCCTCAGCAAAATGGAGTTGTTGAACGCATGAGCAAGACTCTCTTAGAAGATGCAAGAGGTATGCTAAGTAATGCCAATTTGCATAAGGAATTATGGATAGAAGCAGTATCTACGACTTGCTATTTGATAAATCGATCAACATCAACTGCAATAGGATGCAAAAATGCTCAATAGGTATGGAAAGGTCATCCTTGTGATTATTCTAAACTGAAAGTTTTTGGTTGTGATGGATATGCTCTAATTCCAAAACATCAATGTTCTAAATCAGAACCTAAATAAAAAAGATATATCTTTGTCGGATATGGTGTTGCGATTAAGGGATAAAACTTGTGGGATCCTACTACTCACAAGATCATCATTAATAGAGATGTTAATTAAATGAATCTTCACTCAATAATCCAGATGTAGATATTAAATTGAAACAAGAAAATGTACCTAAGTTTCAACATATTCAATTTGAAACCAGTTCAAACACACATGATAGTAAAGAGGAACAAGTTTCAGATGAAGATCATGAAGAAGTTCCTACAGATAATAATAAAAAAATTGTAGAAGAACCAGAAACATCTTTAAGAAGGTCCATGAGAATCAAATATCGTCCTAAAAGGTATGATGATTATGTTCCTTTAGTTGCTTTAACCGCTAATGATGATGAACCTTTATGCTGTCAGGAATTTGTAGAAGGTTAAAAAAGTGATAAGTGGAAAGAAGCTATGAAGGAAGAAATGAAGGCATTAGATAAGAATGCCACATGGTACCTCATAGAACTTCCCAGTGACAGAAAAATTTTAGGTTGTAAATGGGTGTACAAATTGAAAAGGGGTGTTGATGATAAAGAAGACAGGTAGAAAGCAACGCTGGTCGTGAAAGGTTTTTCTTAGAAAGCAGGAATTGACATTCATGAGATATTTTCACTAGTTGTTAAAATTGTTTCAATTTGGATTGTCTTAGCATTAGTTGCTTTACTTGATTTAGAATTACAACAACTAGATGTTAAGACTGCATTTTTACATGGAGATCCAGATGAAGAGATTTATATGGAATAACCTAAAGGGTTTTCTCAAAATTGCAACAAGAAATTTGCCTGCAGGCTCAAGAAATCATTTTATGGTCTGAAGCAGTTGTCGAGACAATGGTACAAAAAATTTGATTCTTTCATGATGAGTCAAAATTATATAAGAAGTGAATATGATCATTGTGTTTACTTTAAGAAATTAAGTAATAACATGTTCATTATCTTAGTATTATATGTTAATGATATTCTTTTAGCAAGAAAAAGCAAAAGTGAGATCAACAGGGTAAAGGCTGAGATGGTTGGGACATTTGATATGAAAGATCTAGGAGTAGCAAAACAAATTTTGGGCATGGAGATTTTCAGAGATAGGAGCAATGGTAAGCTCTAGTTATCACAAAAGAAGTATATTGATAAAATACTCTTAAGGTTTGCTATGAACAATGTGAAGCCAGTTTCAATCCCTTTAGCTTCCCATTTTAAGCTTTCTTCAAGTTTATGTCCTAACATAAATGAAGAAAATGAATATATGTCTTGAATTCCATATGCAAATGTAGTATATTGTTTGATGTATGTGATGGTTTCTACACGACCAGATATTTCACATGCAGTTGGGGTTGTCACCAGGTATATGGAAAATCCAGGGAAAGAACACTAGTCAACAGTGAAATGGGTGCTTCGGTGTCTGAGAGCCATAAGTGATTATTGTATCACTTATAACAGAGGTAGTGAATTTGTTTGCGGACATGTTGATTCCGATTTTGCAGGTGATTTGGATAAGAGAAGGTCAATGTTAGGATATGTCTTTACTCTTGCCGGTGGAGCTATTAGCTGGATGTCAAAGCTACAAAACATTGCCGCTTTATCCACTACATAAGCAGAATACATAGCTGCTTCACATGCTTGCAAAGAAGCAGTTTGGTTGAAAGGTTTGTTTGGTGAGTTTGGTAGGTTACAAGATAACATTAAGTTATTTTGTGATAGTCAAAGTGCATTACACTTGGCTAAAAATCCAGCCTATCATAGTAAATCAAAGCATATACCTGTAAAGTACCATTTTGTAAGACAAGTTATCACTGAACGAGGAGTCTCTCTTGAAAAAGTGCATACAAAAGAAAATTGTGCAAACATGTTCATGAAACCAGCTTTATTAGAGAAGCTACGATGGTGTCCGGCTTCTCTCGGCTTGCAAAGGAAATGAAAAGAATAAACAGGAACGAGGTATCAGGCTAATTGTTTTCAAGGTGGAGATTTTTGAGATTTTGTATATATTAATTTGGCTAAAATCTCATGGATAGTTCCAACAATAGGATCTGTTCCTAAACTGATTGCATCAAATCCTAATGAGGCGATATTCTATCCTATTTTGTTGTGATAGAATTTATTATTCAATTTCTTCTCTACATCTATAAATTGAAAGCTTGTAGAGGCAAATGTACATGTGAGGTGTGAGGAAGAGGAAATCTGTCGTTGTAATCTCCTGTTGAATGATAAGAAAGTCAATACCTCTGTTTGGTGGATGTAGCCTAGATTGGTTGGGTGAACCATGTTAAATTTTTGTCTCTATTTTCTGATGTGTGTGTGATTTATTTAGTTTCCTGTTGTGTTAGTCTAATAGGTTTTGGTATGCAAGTAGATATAATTGTGTAGATGTATTAAGTTTGAAAAGGGTGGGTGTTCCCAATTCGTAGAATCTACTACCCCTTGTTCTCTTCTAGATCGACATTAAAAAGAAATTGTCATTCAACTATGGCTTACTACTAAGCCATGTCCATCTCCTCTTTAACTGCATGATAGGTATGCTCCGAGGTGTTGGTGACCAAGGCTTTTCCATTGGTTTGAGTTCATGAGTAGGGCAACTCACCCCATCCTTGGTTTCCCATCAAATGTTAAGGAAGCCATGATGAGGCATGGAAAGAACCAAAATAGGAGCAACAATGGTATAAGAAAGGAAATCCAGTGGTGCAAATATCAGAGCTCTCTATTCTGTGAGCAACCTCTTTAGAGGAATCCACTTGAAAAATGGGATTAAGCTTTATAACTAAATAGGAGACACAAGTTGAAAAAAATATGAAAACAAATAGAGTAGGGGTGAACTCAAGAAGAGAGGTTAACTGGATTTCATGATGAGTGGATTCAACATGAGATTACTAGTGCAATGGAGAAAACTACAAAATAATCCATGAAAAAATAGGATAACTTACCTAGTTGAAGAATAGAACACAATTTCTTTCCGAAGTACCAAAGCTTTGAAAACTATGGATTCATAACTTTGAGATTATAACCATCATGATTGTGGAGTACTCCCATGCTATGCTACCTTAAAATACTCTTGTCATCTAGATAACGAGTGTGCCAACTAATCTCACAATATGTCTATGTATCATGATCATCAAAAGTCACAATTATGAACATCAAAGGTCACAACTATGATCATCAAAAATGGCAATGACATAGAGATGGGATCCTAGAATGGGGTATTCTTATCAATTACTTATAATAGAGACTTTTATATAAATCTAATTAAGTATTATTTTTAATATTAAATAAAAATACAAAGTTATAATTATCCATATAAATGTAATTTTATTGCTATTATGAATATTAATATAATTGTATTGATGAATATTTTTTCTAACATATTGACATGATTGAATGATTAGGGTTAAAGTTTTCATAATCATATCTAATAACTATAATGTAAAACAAACAAATCTTGTTTTACCACTTCAATAATTTTTCAAATTTTAATTAAGATATGAATGTGCACAAAAAAAACCATATTGATAATTATTTTTTACATCAAATAATGTATTATTAAAAATGTAATTAAATATTCTCTATATTAATATTATTATTAATATCCTTATATCTAAAATATAAAAATAATGTATTTATTATTTATTTTATTTTTATATCTATATTATATATCTATATATATATATATATATATTATTATATGGGATGGATGTAAAAGTATGAATAATACTTATATACGAAGTTGTGGAAATGTATTTTTAAGTTGTAATAATTGAGTGATATTTATATGCATTGATAAAATTATTACTTGACAATTTAGAATACGTTATGGCGCTATACAGTAAACCATAAATAGTTAAAGCAATTTTTAATGATTTTAACGTTAGGATGCAATTCGTCAAATGAACTCTGATTTTTCATTAAGGATGATCATAGATATATACATGGAGGGAGAGACTCTTGGGCTTCATCTCCCTATGTCTCTTCATATGGATTCACCTTATCCTAAAGATTAGGTGTCAACATCCCCCCCCTTAATATGAAGGGATGTTGGTGAGTCCAGGCATCATTCCAAATCTTTCAAGCTTTTCTCTTCCAAGCGCGTTGGTCAAGATGTTTGCAATTTTCTCATTTGTGGAACAATAGCATAGATTGATTGTCTTGGCCTCAACATGACGTTGAATGAGATAGTATTTTGTATTGATGTGCTTAGTTGTTTCCAAAAACAATGATATAAGAAAATACCTAGAATAAAGAGAAAAATTATCACACTCATTAATATACATTGAAAATACCATTTGATATCAATGAAGAGTAAAAGAGTACCAACATAACATTGTAAATGAAAAATAAAGACTCAAAGAGATCCACATTTCTCAACATAAATGCCAAATAACAGATAGATGTACTTAACAAATGTCATCTATATATATATACATAGAATTGGGCATCGCTATGTTCAATATATAAACAGTACTACAACTAGTGAAGGGTTGTAACATTAAATGTTAACTATATTTCTAAAGCACCTAAGTAGTGCTAAGATAATTGAGAGCTAAAACAATATGAAACCCTAGCTCGGACCATATCCGACGTTGGCCTACTTCACCTTAAAAAAAGGAGATGTAGTGTAAATAAGAAGAATCTAGAATAGTTGTTGAGTCCCTCCATAATTCGAAGCACCAAAGAGTAACACGGGAGTCTTGTTTCTAATTAGCCTCTCATGGAGAATTTGTAAAATAATACGAGAAATAGGTTAAGGGAGTTTACCTAGACACAACCCCTTGCACTCTGATAGGCTTGCACGCCTTGAGAAAACCCTCTAGGTACCCTCTACCTAGAGACTATTTGGTAAGTAATATTACAAAAAGAGAAGAAGGTCATTGATAGTATAGAATAAAAAAAATACTTAGACGAAGGGAGATCCTAGCAACTCCATTAAGTCATTGTTGATGACAAACTGTCGAACCAAGATAACTGTGTCACATTTCCTTTGCCATTACTGGTGTCAAAACCCTTGAAATGTACAATATAAAAGTATGGATTTAGATACAAGCTACAAACATTTTATGAAGAGGAAACAATCAATCCAAATCTAGGATGCAAAGTAAGAACTTTATAAACCAAAACCTATACCTGCTACTGTCGCGAGCCACTGTAGAGATGAACGGTATTAGGAAAAACCAAAACCTACTCTCCAGGATTTGCAGAGTTATTTTCCTCCATAGAAGACCAAGCGAATGAACTATTTGCCACGTCTAGAGAGGAGGGTGGTTACCCTCTAACCACCATCTCCACTCAGACCCGTCGATCCAACCGTAGCTAACAAGGGCCCTTGATCTAACATCTCACTAGTTTTAGCACTAACGTTAGACAATTGTGAACTCAAAGGGCTGAAAAAGTATCATATACAATTTCACCTTAGATATGTGACAAACAACTTGTATGCGAAACCATTGCATGTGGGCATTAATCGTGATTCATGAACCAAGTTCCATGTATGTGGATGCACTAAGTTAAGGACTTATGTGCTAGGCATATGAAACCTATGACCCCACAACCCGATTATAATATCGTAATTAATAAAAATAAAATTTACATGGTTACTTAGTTAAAATGTAATAAGTAATGTATAACCTTATGCCAAGCTTGCAATAAATATATATACCAAAGGGGATTAATGCAATATGTGATAAGTTGATAAAAGTAATAGGTAATTTATAACCTTATATGCCAAGCTTGCAATAAATATAACATAATATGTGATAAGTTAATTTATTTATTTATTTATGCTACACTTAAGATGTCGCTAATGGTCATAATATTTAAAATCTCGAAAGGAGTATCATCATTTTTGCTTACACGACGTTGGAAGAGATATCTTTGAGTAGATTTGTTTTTTGTTTAGAGGATTTTGGAAGAGATACTTCGAGTAGATTTGAGTTTTATTTTATATCTAAGATTTTATAAATATATATATATATATATATATATATATATATTATTAATTATTTATGAATATGTGTTTTTTTTTATTTATTATTTTTTGTAATGTAATTTGTTTTTTTTTTTTCAACTTTTTTAAATATTATTGATCTTGGGAGCATCCAACTAAAGAGTCATAGTTGGATGGGTTGGCTATTTGTTATTTGACAGAAAAACTAATATTGAATATGTAATATTTATATAATATTATATTGTAATATTTATATATATAGTGTCAATATATATATCAATAACTAAGTATTAAAAACTAATAATAATGTTGTTTAAGAGAATAATTTCGGCAAAATCACATAAGAAACCATTTGTCAACGCGTTTCGAACCAACTAGTGTGGTTCATCGTCAGGACAAGTTGAAGATCCAATCTGAGCGATGCCATAGATAGGGACACCAGGCTATTCCAACAGCTATTTTGACCAGTAACGATAAATGGACCCCTAACAGCTATATTCTCATTATTCATAT
>APFE030328412.1:0-20033 GCA_000404065.3 Pinus taeda
CACGCAGAGGGGCTTGCACCTTCCACCTTCTGTTGCATTCCAAATTCTGGTCACAATAAAGAACGTCATTGTTCATCAGTGCATCATTGATGAGGGAGCATCCACATGTGTTATGTCTGCCAATGTTTGGAAAACACTTTTATAGTTGTGAAGGGTATGCTTCCTAATTTTGATTTCCACTATGTCAAAAAGCCCTTTTACCCTTTCCAATTGTTGTGGTGTTGCACTAAAGAGGTGTTGCTCTTTGTATCCTCATAATGTGCTATCATTTCCTCCGTGAAAATTGACCACGTAACAAGTCTTTTACGAGAACAAATCCGTTTATACCATAAAAATTGATTTGGTTCTAAATATAAAGATGCAATACATACCTTTTGTAATAGTGGTACACCGTGTAGATCAAAATATTGCTCCATCTGGCGTATCCAATTTACCGGATCCTTGCCATCAAACTTCCTCATCTTGTTTTTTCTTGATTTTAGGAGTTCGATCTTGAAATAGCTGTAACTCTGTAATTTCAAACCTTTATGCTCTGAAACTATGACCTGTAGTATTCCTCTGTGTCCTCTTTCCAATGCCACCAGTCTGACCCAAATTTGATTCCCCCATGAAGAGTTATGCCAAATCTCCCACAGTGACCTGATTATAGACTAATTTAGTAGAGCGAACTTGTACGACGTGCCACGAGTCACTGTTTCAACCTTTGGATCTGAAAAATTGACACAACAAATTGTAGTCCGTCCTCTTTATTTACCTTCTAACGAAATGTCAATCTGATGCTCAGAGAGACAGTTATGACGATTTTCCCCAGGTCACTTGTTTTGAATGTAATTCAGGAGTCTCTAAAAAGACCAACTTCCTCAGATCATATCTCCTCAAATCTCGCGCCAAAAGCTCTGAAATGCGGACCCAAGGTTTAGCGAGATTTCTTCTCAAATGGGTTTTTTTTGTGACTTCTGAAACGTCACAGAAAAAAAGTTATAGCGAAAATGCCACGGTGACCTGTTTGGAGCAACGAAACCCTAGAACCCAAAGCTCTGATACCAAATGTTATGAAACCAGCTCAAGAAAAGATAGAAAAGAGAGATCAACGCCTTAGAATTCAGCCTCTTCAAGGGGGAAACCTCCTTTACATTACATAAATGAACATTCTGATGATCAAATGAAAAGACCTCTTCTATTATAGGAGTCTAAGGGTCATAGCATAATTAGAGACACATAACAATTATAATGTAAGGGCACCAATAATAACAATATTGGGCTTCTATGGGGCACAATAGTAACAATATGGGCACTACATGGGTACATCAATATAATAAGGGGGTTGTACTAACAACAATAAGGGGTTACACTAGTAGTATAGGGGCCTAACACCGTGAGCGTTGCATGAGTAACCAGTCATGTTTCAAATTTGAATTTCAAGCGAGGCTGAGTTAAAAAGGGAGGTGAACCATCTCGACCAGAACTGTTAGAATTTGCTATGAAGATTTCCAAGTAAGAATTTGGCCGTGAAGATTTCAAAGTGAAGATGGAGAGAAAGGAGCACAGGTCCGGCAAATGCCAAAGGAATGAACCTGAAGGCCTGGACATAACCTTGAGAGATGAAGGCGTGAAGAAGGCGTTTAAAGATGTCGGGTGCTGGAGATTTTGTAAAAAGCTACAAGGAGGGCATGCACAGGTAACAAAAGAGTTTGCGCTTAATTTTACTGGTTTGAATTCAAAGGTTGCCATGTTAGAGATATCGGTTTCTCCAGAAGCAATAGCTGTTGTGACCGAGATACCAAGAGGCCAGGAAGAATGGTTCAAAAACTTTAAATTTGATAGGAATCCCTGTAAAGAGTTCTTAAAAGAGGCATATGTAAATGAGGTTTACACAAAAGCAGTGCCTAGGTTCTATCTCAAGGAACATTATGCTCTTCTTCTTACCTACATTCAGAAGTATTTAACCTGTGAAGGAAGGTACAATAAGGTTTATTTTTATCATTTCAAACTGCTCCTGCATTTTACCAGGAAGGTCTCCATAGACATTCCGTTTTATTTATTTCGCAGTCTAAGTAAAATGTGTGATAAGGTGCAGCTCAGGAAAGAGGATTGTGAAACCTCTTTATTTCATCATGGTCTAATTAAGTTGTTGATTTTAGATAGCCTCCAGAAGATAGGCAGAGATTGGAATTATTTTATCTTTATGGCTGGATTCCAAATTAAAACTGGTCTTACTCCTCAACCAGCCAGAGAATTTACAATAGCTAAGCTCCAAAGGGAAGCAAGAGCCAAAAAGAAAACCAAGCCACAACTACCAAAACCATTGAAGCCATTAGTCATTTAAGAACAGCCTCAGAAATCAACAAAGGAGAAGACTCAGGGTAAGAAGACTATACCCCAAGTAAATAAACCTGAAGCAGTCTCAAGGGTGAGGACAAGAAGCCAGATTAATAAAGAGAAAGGAAAAGCTATAGCTATCGAAGAGAGCTCTGTATCTAAGGCAAGCCTAAATGATCTATTACAGGCTATTGAGTTAGAACAGTCTAAAGCGATTGAGATTGATTTGACACAGTCACCACAGGTAAAGGTTAAGAAAACCAAGGCCTAAAAAAGGCTTAAGTTTGATGAGCCAGCCCAGGAATTTGTTTTTAAACCAAGAAGACCCATGACTAGAAATTTCCAGCAGGTACAGGAAGCACTGCCCAAAACAGAGGAAAAAGGGAAAGGAACACGACCTCAGCAAAAAAGAAGCAAAAGTAAAGTAGCCATCACATCTCAAGGAGATTATGTGGCAGCCATGAAAAGCCAAATAGAAGTAGCTAAGGAAGAAATTAACCAACTGAAGAAAGCCGCTAAAGACCTGAAGGTAGAGCTAAGTCGAGTACCTAATAAATGAATTCACTTTTCTGGAAAGTTTTTGTTCCCAATTTTGCTAATTTTGCTTAAATCTTAGTGTTTTGAAGATGTTTAAATCCCTGCTACACATGTGAAGCATCAAAGGGAGTTTTGGGCAACCGATGGTTGGATGATATGAGCTCTCGGGTTAAAAAAAGAAAATTGTTTTAAATAAAACAGCAGTTTCGTAGCGCGCTACGAAACTGCTGTAGATGATGTTTTTAAAAAGCGAAGACAGACAGCTGATTTTATGAGAGGGAGTTTTTAAAAAAGGCACACCTATCCATCACTATAGCCTACAACATATCTAAAACGTGGCCACGTTTCATTCTTTGGGATATTAAAGACTTAGAAAGATGATGTTCATGTTCGAGCAAATTATGGAAAAAAGAAGCCAACAAACAGGGGACATCTGTGAATACCACGGGCAGATAGGGATTCAGCGTTTAAAGGCCAATATGGAATATTTAATATCCAGCTCAGCCAAATCTAAAGGGAACCAGGTGTCAAAGGACGAGGAGTAGCCACTATGGCACGAAGATGGAGTTAGAGTCATAATTGATTTAGGACTTTTAAAAAATTACAGTCAGCAATTTATTTGTATTTAATAGAGAGTTAAATAGTTGATAGGCGTCTTTAGAGATAAGGATCGAGTTATTATAATTCCCCTCATGCTGGAGGAGGAAACTCGAATTAGTTAGAATAAGGATTATATATAGCTGAGACAACAATGTAATGGCGGTTGGAAATTTGATAGAAGAAGTACTGTTTTAGCTTATGTAAAGACCATTTTCAGTAATATAAAGCATCTACTTTTCTTCTCAGGATTCATGAAGGATTTGTCATGTTCAGAATATGTGTTTGTTCTTTCCTTAATGTCTTTTTTCAGTTGCATGGATGCATAATCACTCATAATTCACTGATTGTGCTCTGACTTTCTGTATGCATGTGTGAACTGTGGTTTTATGTAAGTTGTATTCTAAACATTTAAATGCTAAGTGCCCTGACTTCTATGAAAAGGTAATGTCATTGTTTAATGAAGTATGATTGACTCCATAGGCCCAATGGGAACTTATGAAATGTTTATCCAACCATTATATTTTTCCATGTTGTTACACCACAAGAGTTAGCCCTCTTATCATTAATCAAAATCAATAACCCTTTTGAGAGAGCCCTCTCAGGCTAACGAGGCTAAGCCTTAGTCAAAAGCTTGGTTTGAAATAGTTACTTAGAGTCAACCTGACCAGCAGCCTATCAGGACTTGATTTTGAGATAACACAACCTATGAGATGAGAGTAGGAAAAGATAATTTTGAACCAAAGGAGGAAACTTTCAAGGTGTCGAGGAAGGCTAAGGAGCACATAAAGCATCAAGATGTCTCCAGCTATGAATCTAATCAGAAGTTGGCTCACTTTGCTAGGACACTAAAGTGTGGTTCATGATAGTGTAAAGGGAAGCTACACTTAAAATGCTTTGACTATGGAAGAGTTGGACATTTTTTGTTCAAATTTCCTTACAAAGGACAAAAAAGGAAGATGATCACAAGTTCAAAGGAAAATATGAAAAAACAACAAAAGAAGAGGATCTGTAAGAGGAGTGAGCTCTACTCCAAAGAGGATAGCTCAACACCATAATTAGATAGTGAAAACTCCTTAGAATATGAATCAAATGAGTAGTTACTCATGGCATTCAGAGCAGACTCCAAGAAACAAAATATTACAGACTCTAAAGAAGAAGAAGAAGAATTAGTAGTGGAATTTGAATGAGAACACATCAATGTTCTTAATGAGTTAAGGAAGGATATAAGAAAGAATGGGAAGCTAAAACACTATAACAAAGTGAGAGATTAGTGACTATGTGACCAAAAACGTTAGTCACCATAATTATTTCAAGTGAATTACTACTAAATTTGAGGAATTTTAAGTGACCAAAATAAAAATGATTAACTTAAATGACTAATTTAGTTTAGGGATAAAATATATGACTAGATAATAATTGACACAACTATAAGCGACTAACTTAAATGACTAATTTAGTCTAGGACTAAAATATCTGACTAGATAATAAGTGACAAACTTAAAAATGATTAATGTAAATGAATATTATAGTCCAAGAATAAAACTATGACCAACTAAAAAGTACGATAAGTATATGAATTAGTCATCTATGCTAGTCATTTCTAATTGTATCACTCTGAAAATGAAAAATTACATTTTTGATACTAAAATTTTACATTTCACTAAATTTTAACACTACAAATGGATTCAGAGACACCATATAAATTTTAACACTACAGAAGGGGTCTTTGAATCCATCTGTAGTGTTAAAATTTAGATGCGGTCTCTAAATCCATCTGTAGTGTTAAAATTTCGATGGGGTCTTTGATAAGTAGTGGAATTTGAATGAGAACACATCAATGTTCTTAATAAATTAAGGAAGGATAGAAGAAAGAATGGGAAGCTAAAAAACTATAACAAAATGAGAGATTAGTGACTATGTGACCAAAAACTTTAGTCACCACAATTATTTCAAGTGAATTACTACTAAATTTGAGGAATTTTAAGTGACAAAAATAAAAATGATTAACTTAAGTGACTAATTTAGTTTAGGGATAAAATATATGACTAGATAATAATTGACACAACTATAAGCGACTAACTTAAATGACTAATTCAGTCTAGGACTAAAATATCTGACTAGATAATAAGTGACAAACTTAAAAATGACTAATGTAAATGAATACTATAGTCCAAGAATAAAACTATGACCAACTAAAAAAATGTTAGACTCCGTCTTGTTATCCCGCTGCAGTCAAATTTACCAGGTTCATTTCTCGTCATTTGCAGTCATCAAATGCCATTTTGGTCAAAAAGAGTCATTTTAATTCTTGAGTCCAGGGTTGTGTCTCCAAAAATGTTAACTAACGCCTGCAGGCCAAAGAGAGCTTCAATAAGGTTTCACTTCAAGATCCGGACAGTTCTTCTTCAAAACTCCGTTTTAAAGAGGAAATTATTAAGTTCGTTTAATACATGGTTGATAAGGTTTTACAGCGCTTCACGCAGCCCTGCCCAGCTTGCTAGGTTCAACAACTCCATCAGTCTATGTAAACAGGAGGAACAACAGTGAAATTATGATTAAGGCCCTGTAAAGTAAACATCCTACTGCGATTTGTGCCCTGTAAACTAATTTGGGATTTTTCCATGGAGAAAAATGGAGCTGATCATCTTGTGGACCCATCGATTCAACATGAGGATATCAAGAGTCAGCAGAAGTCTGAGGAGGAGTCAACCTTCATAGAATTAGTGTTATCTCAAGAAACTATTTCCTGGTCTAGAGTTGCTCAAGTTGCCATTATTAATCCAAGCAACTGTGGATTCTCTTTGTCCCTTCTATAATAGTTGGTGTTTTTAATTTTATGCCCTCCGCCATATCTCAAATGTTTGTTGGTCAACTTGGAAAGTTGCAGCTTGCAGGAGCATCCATAGCTAGTATGGCCATTCAAGGATTAGCCTAGGGAATTATGCTTGGAATGGCAACAATAGTCAAGACTGTGTGTGGGCAAGCTTATGGTGCTAAACAGTACAACATGCTTGGAGTCATCTGCCAGAGGTGCATGATAATAATGACTAGAACCGCAATACTCCTGGGCATCCCCTACTATTTTGCAGATCCAATATTGATAGCCATAGGGCAGTTCCATAAGTTGGATTATTGAAATTAAGAGTGAATCACATTGGAAAGAAAAGGCATGCCCAATTTGATGGCAACTCGTTTTGTATGATGCGAGGTACATCGAATGGGACAACGAAAATTGAATAAATTACTCAATTTAATTCTTCTACCACAGGCTGCTTCTTTTCTTCTTTATAGCGTATTCAATCGAAAGTAGTTCAGGCCACATGTGCTCGGCTTTTGATTATTGTGGAGAAATGGCCGGTTCTTGTACTGCTTTAAAAAAAAAAATGTATTACATAGTCAGCATGTTCCTTACATGTTCATTAGAGCTATAATTGCAACAGTTCTTTGGACATAACAGGCCTCCCAACTACAGGTGGTTTGTCAAAAAAGTTGAGGGCGTTATAGGTGTTATGATGGTGGTCTTCATGGCAATCTGCATTCGTTTTGGCCACTCCGTGGTTCAGAAGGAATAAACTTAACCCTCCAAAACCATTGAAAAGGCTCACAGGATTCAATGATTTATGGTATTCACACCACTCATTCGTAATTGTCTATGTGTTGTTGATAGTCAATGGTATATATCTATACCTCATGTCACAGATGGTACAAGAAAATGACATGAATGCACCTTGCAGTTCCGGTGTTGTTATATGGTGGAGAAAGAACTCTGAAAGCTCTCAGATCAGGTTACAAATCCGTTAAAATCCTCAAGGTAGCCATCTCTCTAGGCAATGTTTTGTCTCTTCACGTGTCAAAACCACAAGGTTTCAAGTATGAGAGTGGACATTACATGTTTGTCAATTGCCCAGCGATATCCTCTTTTGAATGACATCCTTTTTTTATTTCCTCAGCTCCAGGAAACGATTACTTGAGTGTCCACATCCGAACCCTGGGTGATTGAAAAACATCAAATCTAAATGAACAAAACAAGAGAATCAAGGATGAAATTGACCAATGCAATGCATAGGATGACTGGTGTGGCATACTCACCAAGTGCGGCGCACTGGAAGTGCGCGCAGTGCACAGAGCCCCAAGGCCGAAATTTACCATCAATGCATCAAAAATTCAATTTGTTGTGGCTCAATTCTTCTCCAAGAGCCATCGCTCGAAGGATACCTGAATATTGGGCGTATGATTCATAAAGGAATGCGGGTTTTGTTGTGCTGAAGCAACAAGGGGCGACACGCTATATGAATTCGTGTTTCAGATATTGTTTCATATTCCTTACTTCAGAAATGCTGACTATCACATGCCCACAACAGAAAATGATATGTCCTCAAACAATATTTCGTTCGCTCCACAGAACTTGTTTTATAAATCCAGCGCAGTAACGCCAACATTTCAAAAAAGGACTTGACTAAATAATTCGGATTGGGCACATATGATGTTTTTTATGCAACAGGATGAGCAGGAGCTGAAACGAGTACTCCGCAAGAAAGTTAGAAGGGGAACATCTTGATAGAGCCACGGATGGGACCTTAACTGCTATTCAAACGCTGGTCTCTATAGCTATTTGTGGAATCCTACCCGCTATTTTGGTGGACAGCCCCCGCTAATTCCTGGAGTTGCAGAACCCACTGTTCTCATGTATACATATAGGTATAATTTTGCAAAAGGCAGAGCTGATTTGGGACATAAGCTGTTTCTTGCACGGGCTTGTGTGTGGACAATGTTGCTTCTATGCCTTCTAGCTATCTTCGGTGCCGATTCCATCATCAACAGGTTTACAAGAGTGTCTGGAGAGTTGTTTGGCATCTTGATTGTTATCTTGTTCACGAAGGAGGCTATTAAGGGTTTGGTAAACGAATTTCGTATACTTGAAAATGAGAACCCCGATGTTGATCAGTTCAAATTGCCATGGCGTTTTGCAAATGGGTTATTTGGGATTGTTTTATCTTTTGGTCTACATCACACAACCTTAAAAAAAAAAAAAAAGCAGATTGGCGTGATCATGGTGATATGGCACAGGTTGAGAATGAGTATGGGATATCTAATTTCATCCCTATTCTCTAGGCACAGTTGTCATCATGAGCTGGAATTAGTAGGATTCTAGTTTAAAGGTTATTTTTATTAAAATCCATTTTATTCAAATGACAAATGTAACGTGGCAGTCAAAGGCGGAAAGTTTAAACTTAAATGGAAATACTTTCCACAACAGAGCACACTGTCTATTTTGGTCTTCAGTTACAAATTTAAGGGGTCTTCAGCTACAGCTACCGCCTCTCCATTGGTTATTAACAAACAAATGTAACGATGCTCCTTTTTAGAGCAGACCTTTCCTATTTTCATCATTTTAGTTGAAACAATGCCCTTGTTTTGGGTCGTTTTGTTTTCTCCTAGTTGAGTTTTATTTAATATATTAAAAATCATTTGTAGAAAAAAGAGAGTTTTGAAAGCTGGTGTAGGAGAAAAGAGCATTTCATTGTACAGTTGAATGACAGAGATTAATTAAATGGCCCAACTCTGATTTGTATGATTCTTGTGGTGTGGAAATTTAGCATATGTTTTTCTTCTGTTTCATATGTCTTTGTAATGTTTCCATTTCATTTCATAATCGTTTCTAAATGAATACTTTTAAGTGAGAAAGGCAGAATTAAATTTATTTGCTCTGTCTTGAGGAAGTGTTCATATTTAATGTTTTCTTCTGTTTGATAAGGATTCATCACACATGCCCTTGTCAACTTCTCAACAGTCTTGCCATTCTGTTTAATCTCAAATTAATTGTTAAATTTCACTCCTACCTCGCCTTATGGAATAATATGTGCCTTTGATTAAATCTCTGCTCATGCTGTTCTTGATACCACGTTGCCCAGAAAATCCAATCATTCATTAAAACCACTTTTCATATCTCTTTACTAGCCTAAAATCCGCATTCACTATAGGTCATCTCAGCACCTTTGAAAACCTTTTGCTTAGATAGACCCGGAGAGAGCTCTCTCCTATCCTTGTAGGGCTAGCTACGAGGCTGAGATTAGTTTGACGTTGCCTTGAGTTTTTCCTTCCTCAACCTATGGCAGATTCAAGCGCTAACATATTGGCGACCATACTAGGGAGATGGTTTGCTATTGATGGGACATTCGACTTGATGATTGTCTTGCCCCAGTACATGAAATCCAGTTGCAGGTCTGATGCTGATGGTGGAAAACAGTCAGACACATATGAAGGCTGAAACATTCACCTGGCGACTCCAAACTTGATCCAGACATTCCAGTGCTCACTGATCCATTTATGCAATGGTAGGGTATGTGGCAAACCCTGCACTTTGTGAAGCTGTAAAAGAAGTTAGAGATTGGTTAGTGGATATTGAAATTAATGAATAATTTTTCAGTGCCTTTCTTTAGTGTTTGAAATCTCCGAAGTTTCGTCTTGAAACTAAAACTGGTGTCTGTGAGTTAATTGTTGAAAAACTTGAGAAGGAGATTCAGTATTTAAATGCACAGATCCAGTCATATGATTTCCAAGATCCTAAAAAGTTCTTGGAAACTCTTCCTCCTTCAAAACAAGAAATAATAGAGTTGCCTACAGATGTTTGCATTGACAGTGTGTAGCTGGAGGTATGTATTGCGGAGTTGGGGCAGCAAACGGAGTCTGGCTTTCGCGATCCTATTGCGACGTACATGGAAATGTTTTTCAGTTTGACTGACAAATCAAGCTGTCTATTACATAACCAAGCTCATTACGTGCATGAAGGGCTGCCAGCAATTACATCTGTGTCCTAGTGGAAGCATTCTCAAGTGGCATCATTCTCAGGTTTACTTGAATGGTTGATCTGGCATTTCAATATTACCTGATCTATTGTTTTTACAACAAAGTAGGGTATATTTTGTAAATAAATAAGCAGCTAAAGGGAAGAATTTCGTTCTAGTTTCATTACAATTTAGTTTGAAGTTTTCCGAGTCAGTTTTTCAGTCAAGTTTCAGTCCATAAATGAGTTGGAAGTGCCGTGTTGTCTATTGAAATAACGACTCCATAGCCCAATGGATGGAGGCACAGTCTGCTCTCCCAACGATATGTAGTTCTTGGCACCTCCAAGAAGCGGCAGCTGCCATCCCCATTGGAGCCAATGTTAGACTCCGTCTTCTCAGCCCGATGTAGCCAAATTCACCAAGGTTCATTTCGCGTCATTTGCAGTCATCAAATGCCATTTTGGTCAAAAAGAGTCATTTTAATTCTTGAGTCCATGGTTGTGTCTCCAGAAATGTTCACTAATGCCTGCAGGCCAAAGAGAGTTTCAATAAGGTTTCACTTCAAGATCCACATTGTTAATAATGTTGAAGAACAGTTCTTCTTCAAAACTCTGTTTTAAAGAGGAAATTATTAAGTTCGTTTAATACATCGTTGATAAGGTTTTATAGCTCTTCAGGTATCCCTGCCCATGTTTCTAGGTTCAATAGATCCATCAGCCTATGTAAATAGGAGGAACAACCGTAAAATTATGATTCAGGCCATGTAAAGTAAACATCCTACTGCGATTTGTGCCCTGTAAACTAATTTGGGATTTTGCCATGGAGCACAATGGAGCTGATCATCTTGTGGACCCATCGATTCAACATGAGGATATCAAGAGTCAGTAGAAGTCTAAGGAGGAGTCAACCTTCATAGAATTAGTGTTATCTCAAGAACATATTTCCTGGTCCAGAGTTGCTCAAGTTGCCATTATTAATCCAAGAAACTATGGATTCTCTTTGTCCCTTCTATAATATTTGGTGTTTTTAATTTTATGCCCTCTGCCATATCTCAAATGTTTGATGGTCATCTTGGAAAGTTGCAGCTTGCAGGAGCATCCATAGCTAGTATGGCCATTCAAGGATTGGCCTAGGGAATTATTCTTGGAATGGCAACAACAGTCCAGATTGTGTGTGGCCAAGCTTACAGTGCTAAACAGTACAGCATGCTTCGAGTCATCTGCCAGAGGTTCATGATAATAATGACTAGAACCACAATACTCCTGGGCATCCCCTACTATTTTGCAGATCTAGTATTGATAGCCATAGGGCAGTTCCATAAGCTGGATTATTGAAATTAAGAGTGAATCACATTGCAAAGAAAAGGCATGCCCAATTTGATGGCAACTCATTTTGTATGATGTGAGGTACATCGAATGGGACAATGGAAATTGAAGAAATTACTCAATTCAATTCTTCTACCACAGGCTGCTTCTTTTCTTCTTTATAGCGTATTCAAACGAAAGTAGTTCAGGCCACACGTGCTCGGATTTTGATTATTGTGGAGAAATGGCTGGTTCTTGTACTCCTTTTAAAAAAAGAAATGTATTACATAGTCAACATGTTCCTTACATGTTCATTAGAGCTATAATTGCAACAGTTCTTTGGACATAACAGGCCTCCCAACTACGGGTGGTTTGTCAAATAATTTGAGGGTGTTATAGGTGTTATAATGGTGGTCTTCATGGCAATCTGCATTCGTTCTAGCCACTCCGTGGTTCAGAAGGAATAAACTTAATCCTCCAAAACCATTGAAAAGGCTCAGAGGATTCAATGCTTTCTGGTATTCACACCACTCATTTGTAATTGTCTATGTGTTATTGATAGTCCATGGTATATATCTGTACCTCATCTCACAGATGGTACAAGAAAACGACATGAATGCACCTTGCAGTTCTGGTGTTGTTATATGGTGGAGAAAGAACTCTGAAAGCTCTCATATCAGGTTACAAATCCGTTAAAATCCTCAAGGTAGCCATCTATCCAGGCAATGTTTTGTCTCTTCACGTGTCAAAACCACAAGGTTTCAAGTATGAGAGTGGACAGTACATGTTTGTTGATTGCCCGGTGGTATCCTCTTTTGAACGACATCCATTTTTCATTTCCTCAGCTCCAGGAAACGATTACTTGAGTGTCCACATCCGAACCCTGGGTGATTGAAACAACATCAAATCTAAATGAACAAAACAAGAGAATCAAGGAGGAAATTGGCTAGTGCGGCACATAGGATGACTGGCGTGGCACACTCACCAAGCGCGGCGCACTGGGAGTGCACGCGACGCACAGAGCCCCAAGGCCGAAATTTATCATCAATGCATCAAAAATTCAATTTTCTACGACTCAATTCTTCTCCAAGAGCCAGCGCACGAAGGATACCTGAATATTGGGCGTATGATTCATAAAGGAAGGCAGGTTTTGTTGTGCTGAAGTAACAAGGGGTGACATGCTATATGAATTCGTGTTTAAGATATCGTTTCATATTCCTTACTTCAGAAATGCTGACTATCACATGCCCACAACAGAAAATGATATGTCCTCAAACAATATTTCGTTCGCTCCACAGAACTTGTTTTATAAATCCAGCGCAGTAACGCCAGCGTTTCAAAAAAGGACTTGACTAAGTCATTCAGATTGGGCACATATGATGTTTTTTATGCAACAGGATGAGCATGAGCTGAACCGAGTACTCTACAAGAAAGTTAGAAGGGGAATAGCTTGATAGAGCCACTGAGGGGACCTTAACTGCTATTCAAACGCTGGTCTCTATTGCTATTTATGGAATCCTACCCGCTATTTTGGTGGACAGCCCCCGCTAATTCCTGGAGTTGCTGAACCCACTGTTCTCATGTATACATACAGGTATAATTTTGCAAAAGGCAGAGATGATTTGGGACATAAGCTGTTTCTTGCACGGGCTTGTGTGTGGACAACGTTACTTCTATTCCTTCTAGCTATCTTCGGTGCCGGTTCAATCATCAAGAGGTTTACAAGAGTGTCTGGAGAGCTGTTTGGCATCTTGATCGTTATCTTGTTCACGAAGGAGGCTATCAAGGGTTTGGTAAACGAATTTCGTATACCTGAAAATGAGAACCCCGATGTCGATCAGTTCAAATTGCCATGGCATTTTGCAAATGGGTTATTTGGGATTGTTTTATCTTTTGTTCTACTTCGCACAGCCTTAAAAAAAAAAAAAAAAAAAAAAAAGCAGATTGGCACGATCATGGCGATATGGAATAGGTTGAGAATGAGTATGGGATATCTAATTTCATCCCTATTCTCCGGGCACAGTTGTCATCATGAGCTGGAATTGGCAGGATTCTAGTTTAAAGGTTATTTTTATTAAAATCCTTTTTATTCAAATGACAAATGTAACGTGGAAGTCAAAGGCGGAAAGTTTAAATTTAAATGGAAATACTTGCCACAACAGAGCGCACTGTCTATTTTTGTCTTCAATTACAAATTTAAAGGGTCTTCAGCTACAGCTGCTGCCTCTCCATCGATTATTAACAAACAAATGTAATGCTACTCCTTTTTAGAGCAGACCTTTCTTATTTTCATCATTTTAGTTGAAACAGTGCCCTTGTTTTGGGTCGTTTTGTTTTCTCCTAGCTGAGTTTTATTTAATATATTAAAAATCATTTGTAGAAAAAAGAGAGTTTTGAAAGCTGGTGTAGGAGAAAAGAGCATTTCATTGTACAGTTGAATGATAGAGATTAATTAAATGGCCCGGCTCTGATTTGTAAGATTCTTGTGGTGTGAAAATTTAGCATATGTTTTTCTTCTGTTTCATATGTCTTTGTAATGTTTCCATTTCATTTCATAATCGTTTCTAAATGAATACTTTTAAGTGAGAAAGGCATAATTCAATTTATTTTCTCTATCTTGAGGAAGTGTTCATATTTAATGTTTTCTCCTGTTTGATAAGGATTTATCACACATGCCCTTGTCAGCTTCTCAGCAGTCTTGCCATTCCGTTTAATCTCAAATTAATTGTTAAATTTCGCTCCTACCTCGCCTTATGGAATTATCTGTGCCTTTGATTAAATCTCTGCTCACGTTGTTCTTGATACCACGCTGCCCATAAAACTCAATCATTCATTAAAACCCCTTTTCATATCTCTTTACTAGCCTAAAATCCGCATTCACTATAGGTCATCTCAGCACCTTTGAAAACCTTTTGCCGAGATAGACCCCGAGAGAGCCCTCTCCTGTCCTCGTAGGGCTAGCTACGAGGCTGAGCTTGGTTTGATGTTGGCTTGAGTTTTGCCTTCCTCAGCCTGAGGCAGATTCGAGCGCTAACATGACCAAAATAAAAATGATTAACTTAAATGACTAATTTAGTTTAGGGATAAAATATATGACTAGATGATAATTGACACAACTAAAAGCGACTAACTTAAATGACTAATTTAGTCTAGGACTAAAATTTCTAACTAGATAATAAGTGACAAACATAAAAATGATTAATGTAAATGAATACTATAGTCCAATAATAAAAATATGACCAACTAAAAAGTACGATAAGTATATGAATTAGTCATTTATGCTAGTCATTTCTAATTGTATCACTCCGAAAATGAAAAATTACATTTTTGATACTAAAATGTTACATTTCACTAAATTTTAACACTACAAATGGATTCAGAGACACCATCTAAATTTTAACACTACAAAAGGGGTCTTTGAATCCATCTGTAGTGTTAAAATTTAGTTAGATGGATTCAACGACCCCCTTAAAGGGGTCTATGAATCTATCTATAATGCTCAAATTATCACATTTTTATACAATATAGATTATAAGTTTACAATATATACTAATTTTAGACTCCATTTCCAAGGAGGGATAAGAAGAAGAGTTTGAAATTGATATAGAAGGGTTTTAAAGTTTAATATGAATTTTCTCCTCACATTTTAGAGAGACAACAAACTATTTGTTATGGGATTTTTATGTTGTTGTTACATATCATGGTTGGTTATTGCACTAGATTCATGTAAACAATGATTTAATTAATTTGAATTCAAAGTACATTGATTTAAACTTGGTCAATTAATATAAATATACATTACCCTATAGCCATATTATTCTATAAATAGTTCTACATATACATGCATTACAAAAAATTCACTAATTCTAATAGTGCATTCACATTCTTAACATGTGCACACACTATTATTAGAAAACCATACATAGTAACAATTATTTTGGCTCTTTATGTAGAATAACATGTCATTGATCCCAAATACAAGTCGAAATCTGAATATCCCTTAGAGAGTATCTACATGGTTCTTTTTGGGTTACATCATGTTCCTTGAACTCTAGAAGCTTTATTTAGGGCCTAAGGCCCTCTTTGCTCCTTCCCTCGAGATAATACATTCCGCAAGACCCATTCTTATCATGTAAAGTTGTGACAAAGATACCCCATAGAAGCCAAATATCCCCTAGATATGTCTTGTGTGTTAATTCAAATACTTGTTCAAGAATATTGATCAGGGGAAGATTCAAACATGCCCCAAGAACCATATGTTCCTTCGTTGACCACGGTTAAGGTTTGAAGTTCCATACATGGTGCAAAAAACATCCTAATGATATTGAAGCCAAACTTAGAGGCCCCAAGACCCCACTATGGCACACAAAACCTTCAAATAACACACATAACACACATGAAGGCTAGATGTATCTTATATAAGACATGTGTGGTGGTTTGAGGCCTTATTCATGTCCATTGAACTAGAGAAGTTTTATTTAGGGACTAAGAATCTTTCTTTTCTTCCCTGTCCATTGTAGAGGCCATAAAACCCATTCTTATTATGAAAAACAAATTAATTATTCTGATGTTCCTATTCTAATATCTTTTTCATGGACATTAAACATGAGAAAGACGTGTTTTAGGACTAAGTCCATTTTTCATTCCTTGGCCAAGATATAAGACCTAACTCCCATATATGATGTGGAAAACATCATAATGTAACCTGTATCCTAGATAGGGGCCTAAAGTCCCTGAAAGGGGATTTATATTGTTATTTATGGTATTTTTCATGTAGTGTAAGCCAAAAGACGTTTTATTTTGGGCTTGAGGCCATTGTTTCCATCCCTTTTCCATGGTACAAGACTAAGACCCATCGCTATTATGTAAAACATACTAGTGACACTAAATATCCCTCATAGAGGCCTAAAATTCCATGTAACGGTCATGTGTGGTTCTTTGAGAACTACTTCACAAAACTTAATCATCAAATATTAAAATAAGGCTTAAGCCCCTTATGTTCGTATTTTGACCAAGACTACACTTGTAAGAATCATATGTGATTTGAAAGCCTCCTAACATCCTTAAGGTCCAATGATGAGGCACCAAAACCATCATGGCATCCAAAACATTTTAGTGATAGACACATCCCTCCTACAGGCCAAAGAATATCCCTTAGAGAATATCATTAATGTGGTGGTTTGAAGCCTTTTTAATGGTCACTAATTATTTAGGACTTAAGTCACTTTTTTAAAATTTCCTTCCTTCACCATAGTGAAGGCCATAGGACCATTATTATTATGAAAAACATACTAAATTCCCATATTCCTAGATATAGTTCTTGTTCATGGAAATTGAGCATGAGAAAGATCAGTTTAAGGACTAAGGTCCTTGTATTCTTCTCATAACCATACCATAGACACTAACTCCTATATGTGGTGAGAAATACTTCCTCTGGTGCCCATATGTCAACTTAAGACCACATATCCATTAAATAAGATCTCTGTGGGTTTTAAGTCTAGCTCATCGCCCTTGAGACTAAAAAGCTCCTTGTAAGGCCTAATTTACTTTTTTACTTCCCCTACCGATGGTACATTCCTTGAATCCTATACATGGTGTGAAAATTTCCTAATAGCATTGATGTCCTATATACACATAAGATTATTTAGGGAGGATCTATATAGTTTTCCAATGTCAAATTCATAGCCCTTGAGCATGAGAAGGTCCATTTTGGAAGTAAAGTCCTTTTTCTCCTTCCATCATACTAATTATTATTATGAAAATAGTAATAATGGTGCCCATATTCGTAGTCTAAGGCCCTTTTCATGTGCATTGGCAAAGGAATTGAGACTTTTTCTAGTGTGAAAATTGTTGAAATGTTGTTCAAACATTAGTATATATAAAGGCCCTAATATAAATTCATACATTGGTCATAACCTCTAGTAATGCTACATATGGGAAATTAGCCTCATTGTGATAGGTGGAAACATAGTTCAAATAAAAAATAATTTTCAAACCTTTAGGAGGGGGCATGTTATCATACTTTTCTATGTTTATGTTAAAACATCAAGAAACCTTGACATGATTTTAATGTTGAGTCTTTTAATTTGTCTAAATACATGATAAATGGTGGCGATACGAACAAATAGAGTTTTAGGAAGGTTATACCCTTTGACACAGATAAATATCATTGCATAAGACCACTAATTACATTTGTTGAAACTTATACATGTTAAATAGTTTATATATAACTTAATGTCTTGTTAATTTTTATTGAATCCTTAATTTAATACTATGTATAATATTTTGTTTTAAATATTAAAAGAGGAGAAAGTGACCCATGGTATTCGAAATGGTCATCTCTATAAAAGAAAGGAGAAGGTGATTAGGAGGCATGATTAGATGCTTCATGAATTAAATTTTGTGGCTTGTTGATCTTGGAACAATAGGTTGTAAGTATATGAAGTGAGTTACACCTTAGTGGATGAAGATGAATTTCATTAATGAAACATACACCCTTAGCGAGATTGTTAGGTGTTCATAGTAGTTTCCAATTAATGAAAAGGCCAAGTCATTTATCGTGGAACACATGGAAATAAGCTAAATATTTTACCTCGGCCAAGAAAATAATGGTTTCATCATAAAATTGTAGGGTTTGAAGGACGGTGAAATGGCATAGTTGAATGGGTGATGTAAGGGTTGAATCTCAATTTACTTGTAGGAAAGAATTGGGAAACCCTAGAGGCTAGGAATCATAGCAAATTAATAATTGGTAGTAGGGCTAACAACAATATATTGGTCAGGACTAATAAAAAGGATTACCAACGTTGGGAATAAGTTGAGGGGTAAATCTCGGAGTAAGAGGGGTTCCTTTGTGGTAATTAAGCGAATTGAGAACACATACACACACATTTGTTTGAGGGTCGAATTACAAAATTATGTTTGTTATTTTTTTTAGACGAGTTAATCAATAGAGAAAATGGATCAGGTGGATGCATCACTCGAAGGGGTGAATCACAATCTTAGTTCTAGTCAAGTTGAAGCCGAGTTGAATGTGTACATGTGATTGAGTTGACATATGAGACTATGCCTTTTCTAGATAGATTTTATGAATTAATGGGCTAGAAACATTAAGAGATTTCTCCTAAGAATAGGCTCTAATCCACTAGCACACTAAAATCATCCTCTTGGGACTATCGAACCTGCGTACTAAAGTGAATAATCAAAACTTAGAGGGGGCATGATCCAGGGTATGGAGAATCAATAAACATAGAAAGAGTTGATCAAGGTTATCCAAGGAAATAAAGAAAGATTGAAAGATTTATCCTCGGGTGGAAAAATACTTCCAATATAATATGTTGAAGGAGACGAAGGAATATTTTGTTAGTAAGTCGAAAAGTTAATTGTGAGGTCAAGGCTAGTATTGCAGGTCGAGCAAACATAGATCACATTAACTAGAGTATAGTAGATTTTTGGACCAAAGATAAAATCAAAGGTTCGAACAATATTTGGGTGTTGTAACTCCATGTATTCTCTTGTGATCCATTAATAAAATATTAAAATGCCCTGATGTGTTCATGTTCAAGTTGGGATTTGTGTTTCCTGAATCTCTTAATGGTTTCCTTTCTTACAAATAAATTAATTAGCTACAAAATTTGCAAATACTTAACATATTTCTTTTGCTGTAAGAATGTTGATAAATTAACTATTTGAAAAACATACTTAGACAAAATATTTATATAAGATGCAAGAGAAGTGAGTCTTCTAAAAAAGAAATATTACAAACCATTGAAATATATAAAGGGATATTACAAATTTTTTCTAGGGTCATGACAAAGGAGTTCAACAATCAACACCACCAACATTGGAGTACATGCATTGCTTAGTGCTCTTGATTAAATGGCAGTCACATACCTTCATATATGATATAATGTAATTAAATGTCACAATTCCATTGATCTTGAAACCTTGAGATTGGGATGTAAATTCCACTTCCTCTATATGAAATCCAATGAGGTTGAAACGACTTTTAGACCTCCTAACTCAATTAATGGTAATTTTAGAAAGTGAAAGTATGAAAATGAATAGTAAAGTAGAATATCGATTTTACTTTAATAATTTAACATTATCATTACGGACCATGTAAGAAGTTTGTGTTGAAAATAATACTGAGAGGGGGGGGGAATCAATATTATCTAGTTCTTTTAACAAATCTTCCTTATTTACACTTTGAATTATTTTTTCATATCAGTACCATGAAATAATGAGCATGAACAAGAAAAACAGATAGTCACATCAAAGAACACCAGATATAAGGTGGAAACCCAATGTGGGTGAAAACACCTGCTGCAATATGTCTCTATCTTCTTTCAAATTAGAAACTCCTTTTACAATGGTCTTGTACTGGTGCAGTCCTTTACCAGTACGCAGGTTGTAACCTGCAGAGAGCTACAACTCTCTCTCGTTTTCCAGTCTCTCCTAGAAGGGACCTACAACCCCCTACTTCTTT
>APFE030328416.1:0-24711 GCA_000404065.3 Pinus taeda
CCTTATCCTTCCTTTTGCGCTAAGGTTCCTCCTTCCTTCAGATCCAGATCTGCGTCACCATCCAATATACCAACTCTAGCACTTTTTCAGATCTTCAATAATAATCTAGATGGTGATTTGTCACAAGATCTCCTTCCTATTTTATAGTCCTAGGCCTTCCCCAATACCATGGTCCAAAACCATAACATTTCAATACCATGAACCCAAAACTAGGGATCGACACAATTGACGAGACCCATGGTCCAAAACATAGGTTCAAGTTCCAAGATCTAACTGCCATGGACCAAAAGAATGATCACCAACATATACGCGCTTTTGTAAAGTATAACCCGCGTGTATACGCGCCTTCGTCTAGATGAACCTGCGTATATGTCTTTTTCTACTTTCTGAGAGCCTGAACTGAGATCTGTTACCAAAGAAGGTTGCCATCAAGGACAACACCTGTGCCATAGCTCCAAACCTGTGCCATAATGCCAACATTAACGAGATTAAAAAGAAAAACTCGGCAATCTTTTCATGTTTTAGGAGTCAGAAAAGAGCTTAAAGATGACTCTAATGGTTTTTCATTGCAAATGATTAATTTCTCCTAAAAATCCGTTATCCTGAACAAAAACTCAAACATTACTCATACCTATTCAATAATAGGTAAAAATGTCGCAAAAACACCTTTTAAAAGTGAAACATAAACAAATTATAATTTATTTACCCAAAAAACTTATAAAAAGTACTTTTTACCATTCATTTTTACCATTTGAGATTTGGGTGAGAAAAAAGGGCTTTTGACCAGAAACTTCCCCTGAAGATTGTCGAAAATCCATCCGTCGGAATCGAACGTCGTCTCCTCCAGGTAATCCACATCATCCTACTCTTCATTTTTGTCCGTTTGAAATTGTTTTTTAGGGTTTAATTTTTGTTTTTAGGTTTGAAAACCCGCGCGTAGGGGCCCACAGGTTTACCACAGGGGACCAGCGTACCTCGACTTTTTTGCAATGGGCAAAAAGTCGGGGGTACACACCTGCCGTGAAGGCAAGGTTCGGACCCCACGCACTGTCCCTAACAAGGGGGTGCGTACCCCGCACATAGGTTTACAAAAACCTAACTAACTCAAAAAATACCCAATGAAATCAATTTTGCATATTATAATTCGCCTTTTTTACTTGATTGTAGGATAAACATCATGCTTGATTGGCGAGAACGGGAGCACGAGGATGTGGACCTCGCCGCGATGAATCATCAAGGACAGTAATAAATTAGATGAAATAAACATAGAGAGAAGTAGTGATAGAACCATTCTCAATAACAGGGTAAATAATGGTAATATAGAAAATAACCCTAGTAACAGCAACTTTGATAATAAAAAAGTGGTCAACATATCCTCTTATGAGCTGAAGAAAGAAGAATTGGAAGTCCTTAATAGAGGTCTTAATTTCGCTGTAGCCCCTAACAAAATCCCCAACGAAGAAATCATATGCAACCTTGAAGACGGAATCAAGACTCTCAAGGATGATGACAAAGAGCTCATCGGACAAGAGGTCGCAGTTATCCTAAGAAAAGCCAAACCCCCCAAAAGAAACTTAAGCCTGGAGCAACTTAAAGCCCTAAAAAACCTTAGAAACAATAAGGACATTGTAATTCTAAAAGCTGACAAAGGAGGTGCCACAGTCATTATGGATTATGAAGATTACATTAACAAAATGAAAGACCACTTATATAATAGTGGCAGCTACAAGAAGCTAGAGAAAAACCCCATCTCCAAGATCGCAAACCAGGTAAAGAAAGCCATCAAAGAAACCAATTTGGATGATAAAATAAAAAAGAAATTGATTCCTAATAGTGAAATCACCCCCCGGATCTATGGAGCCCCTAAAATTCATAAAAAAGATGTCCCCTTAAGACCCATAGTAAACACCATAGGGTCCCCCACCTATGAGTTAGCCAAATACGTCGCTAGCATTCTATCCCCGCTAGTGGGCAAGACTAGCTCTTACATTAAAGACTCTAATCAATTTGTAAATTACATTAAAAACACCAAGCTAGACCCCGGAGACAAAATCGTTAGTTTTGACGTTGTCCAGCTCTTCACCAAAATCCCCCTAGATGAAGCTATTCAGGTAGTTAAAGATGTAGCAGATCCCCAGACCGCAAAATTAGCCGAAATCTGTCTTCGCTCCACCTTCTTCTCCTTCCAGGGTGAAATATTTGAGCAAACATCAGGTGTTGTGATGGGATCTCCTCTCTCACCAATCGTGGAAAACCTATTCATGGAAAAATTCGAGAAGAAAGCATTGGATTCATATCCATTAAAATCCAAATCGTGGGTCAGGTTTGTAGATGACACCAGTGTCAATTGGCCTCATGGTGAGAATGAGCTAAGCAAGTTTCTCGACCATCTCAATAGCCTGTCTGAAGACATCAAATTCACAATGGAAGTAGAAGAGAGCAATTGCATTCCTTTCTTGGACATCCTCCTCATTAGAAAGAATGATGGTTCCATTGGTCACAAAGTTTTTAGAAAGAAAGCCCATACAGATAACTACCTTCATGCCGACTCCCATCACCACCTAGCCCAAAAAATGGGGGTGCTACAAACCCTCTTCACTAGAGCCTATAGAATCTCTGATATAAACCATACTGATGAAGAAATTTCATACCTTAAAAAAGCTTTTACCAACCTAGGGTACAACAACAAAAGCATATACAAAGCCATTCAAAAAGCAAAATCTGATAATAATAAAAGTAAGACAAATGACACCCCTACCTCGAATGCCTACCTTCCTTACATCCAAGGAGTCACTGACAAAATAGCAAAAATCCTCAATAAGAAAAATATAAAGACCGCTTTCAAACCCTTGTCTACCATTAAGCAAAGAATGAAATCTGTTAAGGACAGCCAAGAACAACTTCAGCAAAAAGGAGTATATATCATCAATTGTTCTTGTGGTGATCAATACATAGGAGAAACCGGCAGATCGGTTAGGATTAGACTCAAAGAGCATAGTGCAGACATCCGTAAAGAAAGAATCCGTACCTCAGCCCTAGTTGAGCATGTTGGAAAAACTAATCACCACATATGCCTCGAAGACACCAAAGTCATTGCTACGGTAGAGCACCATTTCAAGCGCAAGGTTAGAGAAGCTATTGAAATCATTAAACGTCCGAAAAACCTTAATAGGGATGGTGGCATGGAAATCAACAAAAATTGGAACCCCTTGCTAACCCTCGCAAATAACCCCGATAACGAGACTAGTAATCCTTCACCATCTATCTCATTTCGCTTTGCTGCTCTTTAGAAGACCTAGGAAGATAAAAACACCATTGAAAAATAATCATAATTAGTATAGCATAAGTAACGATAATAAACATTTAAATATTAGCTAGCAAAAAGAATGAAATAAAATTTGATAGCTATAATATGAAATAAAAATCAGCAATATTAATAATAATAATAGATATATATAAATAATTGATAATAAAATCAATAATAATATAAATATTAGTGTAAGTTAAGGATTAATATAGTAATAATAAAAATGCAAAGCATCAATGAATGGAAATTAATAGTTAGGAATAGTAAATACAAATAGGAGTAATAATTAGTAATAATATAAATAAACAAAAATTAATAAATGTATCGATAATATAAAGAATAATAAATCTATCTAAGAGTAGCTAATAAGTATGAACAAAATTATGTGTAGATAAAATAAAAAAGCATTAATAAGAATCATTAAAATAACAATAATAATAGTATTAACTTAACTAAATTAACTAGCAAACAAGAATAAACATAAAATATATATTAAAATATAAATTAATTAAGATACACAATTATTAACATATATAACCACATTAATTAGACCCAATTATAATCAAATAGTATGTATTGGAGCTAATGAAAAAAGCATAAAAAAGTTATTAAAATCAATAAATTAATTAGGTTTTATTATAACAATACAAAACAAAATATTAAATATTAATATTATCACAAATTAATTATTAAAAAAAATAAGTAAAGAAAACCTAAAACTTAAATAACAAATAATTAAATTATAATGAATCGGCCAGTTTTTGCAACTAAGCCGTGCTCATATTTATACCTATCTTTTACCTTCCTTTCTCCTCACATTTTGTCCTGAAGATGAGTCTAGGTTCAGACTCGAAACGTCGACCAAAAAACATGAGTACTGTGGAAAATCCGAGCTCCTTTCCACAGTAGTCTGCAATCCAAAATAATTACCCTGCACGGAGGGGACACTTGGAAAGAGATCCGTGATCTCGAAAAAACTATGGTGAAAATAAGGAGAAAAGAAGCGGATCTGCACTTTCTAAAGCAATGTAGGGATTCAAATCTTACACCTACCTTTGCACACATTAAACACAGGCTGCATAACCAAAAATATCATAAGGTATTTGAACGATTTAGCAAAACACTGGTCCGCCTTGAAATTCGCAAAACCAGAACCTCTTTAGCTAAACTATCTGCAGCCGCCTTCAGAACACACCTGAAGCTGTCTACAACAATAGAGCAGGACCTTTGGAAAGTTATTGATGCCTCCGCAGCACTGAAGGCCAGCAAAATGAAGGAGAACGCTGAATCTAAGCACCTGAACAAACTAAACAAGCTGGAAAGAAGTAAGAGAAATCATTCGGAAGACGAAATGTCACGCTGTCTCATCAGTTCTACAATTATTGAACCCAGCCACAACGTTGCAGGAGGGAATACGCAAGACGCAATTTGGGTTGGCACACAAGATGAACACTGTCCCAACAAGACAGTAAGCGATCCAAACCATAAATCCAATGCGCGGGATGGTGATCGGGCTACGATGATAGCACGTAGGCACAATAAGACAATCAACCCAGCCACAACGAAACCGGATGAGGACCATACACAGGTGGCTCGTAAGCAATGTATAACTGATCCAAACCATAAATCCACTGCGCAGGACGGTGATTGGGCTACGATGATAGCACGCAGGCACAATAAGACAATCAACCCAGCCACAACGAAACCGGATGAGGACCATACGTAGGTGGCTCGTAAGCAATGTATAACTCCTCCACGCAACAGGACTGAACCAATGAGCGTTCCAAAAGCTATTACATAGGACAGAGTAGTAACACGCAGGCTCAGCAAAACAACATCAAGATTGGGACAGTGTAGATCAACAACACGCTGTCCCAACAGTCCTGACCCAGCCACATCGAAAGCAGAAAATAGAAATGATACGCAGGTGGCACTAGAACAACGTTTAACTCCTCCGCGCAGCAGACACACAAACTTCGAAATGGATGAAAAAGCATTGCGTAAGGACGCCAACAAAACTACAACTACAGAACTCTCAGCTGACATGGTGAACCAACGATTAATTAATGCCCCAACACATGATGACAATCTGGAGGACATCAAGCTGCGCAACAACATGGAAGAAAGAGGCACATCTGAAGCGAAAGCAGGAAGCTGGAGGAGCGCCCAACATCCCAGGTACGCATCTAATTCCAAATTAAATAAATTATTAATTAATAAGTCTAAAAGAAGTAATAAATTAGATGAAATAAACATAGAGAGCAGTAGTGATAGAACCATTGTCAATAATAGGGTAAATAATGGTAATATAGAAAATAACCCTAGGAACAACAACTTTGATAATAAAAAAGTGGTCAACATATCCTCTTATGAGCTGAAGAAAGAAGAATTGGAAGTCCTTAACAGAGGTCTTAATTTCGCTGTAGCCCCTAACAAAATCCCCAACGAAGAAATCATCTGCAACCTTGAAGATGGAATCAAGACTCTCAAGGATGATGACAAAGAGCTCTTCGGACAAGAGGTCGCAGTTATCCTAAGAAAAGCCAAACCCCCCAAAAGAAACTTAAGCCTGGAGCAACTTAAAGCCCTAAAAAACCTTAGAAACAATAAGGACATTGTAATTCTAAAAGCTGACAAAGGAGGTGCCACAGTCATTATGGATTATGAAGATTACATTAACAAAATGAAAGACCACTTATATAATAGTGGCAGCTACAAGAAGCTAGAGAAAAACCCCATCTCCAAGATTGCAAACCTGGTAAAGAAAGCCATCAAAGAAACCAATTTGGATGATAAAATAAAAAAGAAATTGATTCCTAACAGTGAAATCACCCCCCGGATCTATGGAGCCCCTAAAATTCATAAAAAAGATGTCCCCTTAAGACCCATAGTAAACACCATAGGGTCCCCCACCTATGAGTTAGCCAAATACGTCGCTAGCATTCTATCCCCGCTAGTGGGCAAGACTAGCTCTTACATTAAAGACTCTAATCAATTTGTAAATTACATTAAAAACACCAAGCTAGACCCCGGAGACAAAATCGTTAGTTTTGACGTTGTCCAGCTCTTCACCAAAATCCCCCTAGATGAAGCTATTCAGGTAGTTAAAGATGTAGTAGATCCCCAGACCGCAAAATTAGCCGAAATCTGTCTTCGCTCCACCTTCTTCTCCTTCCAGGGTGAAATATTTGAGCAAACATCAGGTGTTGTGATGGGATCTCCTCTCTCACCAATCGTGGCAAACCTCTTCATGGAAAAATTCGAGAAGAAAGCGCTGGATTCATATCCATGAAAACCCAAATCGTGGGTCAGGTTTGTAGATGACACCAGTGTCAATTGGCCTCATGGTGAGAATGAGCTAAGCAAGTTTCTCGACCATCTCAATAGCCTGTCTGAAGACATCAAATTCGCAATGGAAGTAGAAGAGAGCAATTGCATTCCTTTCTTGGACATCCTCCTCATTAGAAAGAATGATGGTTCCATTGGTCACAAAGTTTTTAGAAAGAAAGCCCATACAGATAACTACCTTCATACCGACTCCCATCACCACCCAGCCCAAAAAATGGGGGTGCTACAAACCCTCTTCACTAGAGCCTATAGAATCTCTGATATAAACCATGCTGATGAAGAAATTTCATACCTTAAAAGAGCTTTTACCAACCTAGGGTACAACAACAAAAGCATATACAAAGCCATTCAAAAAGCAAAATCTGATAATAATAAAAGCAAGACAAATGACACCCCTACCTCGAATGCCTACCTTCCTTACATCCAAGGAGTCACTGACAAAATAGCAAAAATCCTCAATAAGAAAAATATAAAGACCACTTTCAAACCCTTGTCTACCATTAAGCAAAGAATGAAATCTGTTAAGGACAGCCAAGAACAACTTCAGCAAAAAGGAGTATATATCATCAATTCTTCTTGTGGTGATCAATACATAGGAGAAACCGGCAGATCGGTTAGGATTAGACTCAAAGAGCATAGTGCAGACATCCGTAAAGAAAGAATCCGTACCTCAGCCCTAGCTGAGCATGTTGGAAAAACTAATCACCACATATGCCTCGAAGACACCAAAGTCATTGCTAGGGTAGAGCACCATTTCAAGCGCAAGGTTAGAGAAGCTATTGAAATCATTAAACGTCCGAAAAACCTTAATAGGGATGGTGGCATGGAAATCAGCAAAAATTGGAACCCCTTGCTAACCCCCGCAAATAACCCCGATAACGAGACTAGTAATCCTTCACCATCTATCTCATTTCGCTTTGCTGCTCTTTAGAAGACCTAGGAAGATAAAAACACCATTGAAAAATAATCATAATTAGTATAGCGTAAGTAATGATAATAAACATTTAAATATTAGCTAGCAAAAAGAATGAAATAAAATTTGATAGCTATAATATGAAATAAAAATCAGCAATATTAATAATAATAATAGATATATATAAATAATTGATAATAAAATCAATAATAATATAAATATTAGTGTAAGTTAAGGATTAATATAGTAATAATAAAAATGCAAAGCATCAATGAATGGAAATTAATAGTTAGGAATAGTAAATATACATAGGAGTAATAATTAGTAATAATAATATAAATAAACAAAAACTAATAAATGTATTGATAATATAAAGAATAACAACTAGAATTGTTAATAAAGAACTATCTAAGAGTAACTAATAATTATGATCTAAACTATTATTAAATAAGAGCTAAAAACATTACTAATAATCATCAAAATAACAATAAGAATAATATTAGCATAACTAAATTAACTAACAAAAAGAATAAACATTAAAATATATATTAATATAAATTAATTAAAATACACAATTAGTAGCATATATAACCATATAAATTAAGACTCAATTATAAGCAAATAGTATTGGAGCAAATAGTATTGGAACTAATGAAAAAGCATAAAACAGTAGTTAAAAACAAGAAATTAATTAGGTTCTATTATAATAATACAAAACAAAATATTAATATTAATATTATCAAAAATTAGAATAACAAATTAATTATTAATAAACAAAGAAAACCAGAAAATTAAATAACAATAATTAAAATTACAATGAGTCAGCCTATTTATCTTTGTAGCTAAGCCATGCTCATATTTATACCTATCTTTTACCTTCCTTTCTCCTCACATTTTGTCCTGAAGATGAGTCTAGGTTCAGACTTGAAACGTCGACTAAAAAACAGGAGTCTTGTGGAAAAATCCGAGCTCCTTTCAAAAATCACTCCTAAGGTATGTAATATATTTTGTGACATTTAATACTATATACATGATAAAAACAATTATTTTTTCATTGTTTTTAATGCTAGTAGGTTGATCTGCATCATTTCATTAATTTGTAACATTTGGACGCAATATGTACGATTAATATTGTTTAATGCATTAACAAATAATATTTTTTTTTATGTTGTAGAATATTAGGTGAATTTTTGTTACCACCGTCAAATGTTTTACCTTATACGTATCGAGATTTACATGCCATTATGAAAGACATCGGAATGGAGTATCAAGCTATTCATGCATGCTCTAATGAATATATTCTATATTATAAATAACATGTGTTTAAATAAAAATGCCCAAAATGTAATGAGAGTAGATACTAAACCCATAAAGTAACAAAAAAGGTGCCTCGCAAGGTTCTTCGTTATATTTCCATAATTCCATGTCAGCGACAATTGTTCAAGTGCAAAAGCGTAGAAAAACTTATGAATTACCATGCAACGAATAAAAGTGAGGATGATGTTCTTTGAATGCCTGCAGATGGATTTACATTTAGGAATATAGATGAAAAGTGGTCAGAGTTTAAAAGAGAACCTCATAATCTTAGGCTTTCATTAGCAGTTGATGGTGTTAATCCATTTGGAGAGCCTAGATCTAATTACTTGGTGTGGCCCATTTTTGTTATCAAAAATATCATTCCTTCGTGGAAGCCAATAAAGAGGGGGCACATAACGTTAACAGTGATTGTTAAATGTATTGCATTAATTTGTTTAAAGTAATTTTTTTAGCACAATAACATCTCATTTGTCTTGTTTGTTTCATAATTATGTCTTATATTTTTTTTGTTAATTTACTCATATATGTTCAATTATGCCTTACAATTATGTCTTAATAATTTTTTTTATTTACTCATATATCTAGTAGTTATGAATTGTATGTTCAATCAATTAGGTAAGTATTAGGTCAAAGATATGAATGTATATATCGAGCCTATTATTCTTGAGTTAGTGGAGTTATAGAATGGTGTCACTATGTATGATATCTCTAGACCAGTAGTTGCACAAAGGGAATTTGAATTCCATGCCATGCTTGTATGGACAATTCATGATGCCCCGAGACTAACACATTTATGTGGTATGTTATAACATTACCCTACACTTTAATAATGTTTAATTTTATGAAGTTAATTTCAAGTATGTTTTTTAAATAGTTCGACCTTCATTATACATACTTAAAATAATTGATATAAAAATTATTCCATTTCTTGTAGTCTTCAAACAAAGGGTAATTTTTTTTGTCCAGTTTGTGGTCCTAATATGAAATTTTGTCTTTCAAAGAGCTTATGAAAGGAGGTGTTTGATGAGTATAGGCCCTTCCTTTCTAAGAACCATAGGTATTGAAGCAATGAAAGACATTTTTTCAATGGGAAAAAAGAGACTAGATTAAGACCACAGAGAATCACACCTCATGCATGGAAGTTGCAATATAATATTCTCTCAAGGTATGGATCGAATTGTCTATGTATAAATATACATGATATGTTTGGATTATTTTATCTTTTTATGGTGTTTTCTTCACTATTCTAATTGACATGTTACATTATTGTTATAATATCTTTAATTATGATTCACATTGTAGGTCGTCAAGGCATTAATAACAGGTACTTCCATGAGGAATGAAAAGTTATCTCTAGAAATTCAATAAACTCCCTTACTATGAGAACCTAGAAATTGTTCATTTGTTTGATACAATGCACATCGGGAAGAATGTAACAGAGACCTTATGGAAAATCTTAGATGGAAGGAGAGATAAAGAAAAAATCGTCAAGGTTTGTAATGACGTTAAGGTGGTCGACCATGCATTGCAAAGTGGGATTCATTCAAATAGTGATGGAGATGGCCAAAATATAAGAACCCTTCCATGGTTATTGACAAAGCAGCAAGGCAAGAATGTTAAAGAGGTTATTGAAAAGATTAAATTTCCAACCGGATTTTCTTCAAACATAAAGAATATACTAACAAAGAAAGGTGAATTAGGTGGGGTAAAAACTCATGATTGGCATACGTTCATTAAGGTAATTATTTTAGTGTATATATATTTTATACATTGGTGAAACATCTTGTTAATTAGTGTTTTTCTATTAATTTGGGAAAAAATAATGATCTATCATTATTTTTGTTACAGTATGTTCTACCTTTATCTCTCCCATAAAACTTTGACAACAATGTCAAACAAGTTATATATGATCTTGGAAAATACATGAGGTAAGTGGAGATTTATGTGCAACGTGTAATTTGTTCAATAAGTTGTTCTGACACATATTTTTTATTGCATATGTTTTTCTTGTCATCATGTATTATATTACACTTTTTTGTTGAAACTTGTGATTTTCTTGCTTCATTTGTAGATGGTTGTCATCTAAAGAAATCGATAAAGAATATATAAAGTATTAGAGAAAACAAATTCCTCGTCTAATGTGTGAAATACAAAAGTATCTACTTTCGACATTTTTCAATGCACAAGAACACTACCTCATACACCAAGTCGAGGAGATTGAAAAGTGTGGGCATGTACACACAAGATCAATGTGGATGGTTGAGAGGCACTTGAAATCACTGAAGGCTTTGATTAGACAAAGAGCATGTCCTAAGGGTTCTATGGTAGAGGGTTATAGGGTATATCAAACCATGGTTTATATTCATCAATATAGTGATGAAATAGGAAAAAGTATTAATGTATTGGATCACATTTGGGATGTCAACCCCGTGGATGATTTTGAGGGGGGGCACCTATTGGGGAAAGGTAGAATGAGCAAAGTGAAAAACAAGTAGATAGTGGAGATTTATAGCACATTTGAATTTTTTGTTTTTATGTATATCGTACTTATTTAATTTTTAGTCTTCCTGCATAATCCATTATTATGAAGGTATAACATGGTAACAAATTATATATGTGTGTGAATTATTTTATTTTAATACAACCAATCGAGAGTGTGATACAATACATTTATACATTGTGAACAATAAATATTGAATGGAGGTATGGTTTTGAACGATGCAAACAAGCTAATAATGGTAGGTTATCATGGTATAGTGAGTCTTCAGTGGTCAAATAAGATCAACGTAGTGAAGATACCAATCTTACATAGAGGGAAACTGATTTAGCATATGGTTTAAAAGATTATCAGGCAAGCATGTTCACCTATATTACTTGGTTTTTTTACAATTATATTGATGCACATGGCGTGTTTTTTTCTTAATTTTCAAAATTTGAAAGTATAAATATGCATGATTATCAATTGACAATGCATTTTTTAATGTTTTGACATATTTCAGTTGAAATGCCACAACAAAATGTGGTGCAATGGCCGCAAATTTCGCATCAAAAGGTTTGATGAAAAGATGAAATTTTTTTATAGTGGGATATCTGCAGTGTTTCAAGTTATCAATGTTTCCTCTAAAAGCGACAAACATCCAAAACTCTATGAGAATCGATACCATGGGTATTTGCATGATACAATTAAGTATGAATTTGAATCCTTCAAAATAGTTGTGTTCATTGTCAAATGGTTTAGGTTACGAATCCATGAAATTGACCCTAATAAAATTGTTATTAAACATGCTAACAAATTTACCATGGTTAATACAAGGAATCCTAAGCCAAGATCAAAGCGATATGTTCTTCCAAGCCAATGTGAACAAGTATTTTATGTAGACATGTCACGTAAATCGGGTTGGTCATATGTTGTTATATATGATCCCAGGGGAAGGCCCGTAAAGTATAATGTAGTGGGAGAAGATGAAATTGAAGAAGAAGATGATGTAGAGGAGCAGGGGATTCATTTAGAATCAGAAGAAGATGTTGAAGAAGTTCAAGGAATATATGTTAATCGAGACAATGTTAATTTAGATGAACTATATGATATTAATGTTGTGTTGGACGAAGAACTTGAGAAAGTTCAACCTAATGTAGAAGAGAATGTTCCATATGATTGTATAGATGATGATGATGATGTTGATATGGTGAATCCCTTGAACATAAATTATGAATTGGATGATACAAATGATGAGATGGATGATTAATGATCTCAAAATTTTGAAAAGTACGAGGTATGTATTTATATGTTTTCAGTTGATTTGTTCTGTTTCGTTCACCTAAGAAAATTATTTTTCTTGTTGTTATGCTTGAATGTTACTATGTTTCTTTCAAATATATTATAGTAGATATATTGGGTATCAGGGAATTGAGAGTTATGTGAGGGGGGGAGGGGCCATATGAGCCTCCACCTTCACGTGGTTGGCCTTCTTAAGTAGAGAATATATTATTCTTAAAAATAAGAGAAGCTCGTTTAAGTTTATACCATCATTCAAATTTTGACTTTGGTTCGTTAAGTAGATGTATCAGGCAAGTTGAGTGACGGGTGAACTAGGAGACACGACAATCGGGTAGACATGCGAAGTAAAGTTGGCCCATAACTGCCCATGAATTGAGTTCCCACCAAGGTGTCTCATAACGATTTTTAGAAAATTGACTAAATTAATGTTTAGGTGTTAAAAGTTGATTTATAATTGATTGATTATGCATCATGGAAGTACTAACAAATGATTACATTTTATTGTCATTGATGAGCTAATGATTTGTGCTGACTAATTTTCACAGTAAGGAAAACACTCAAGCCTTGGACACATCCCCATAAAGGTAGAGTGACCAAGCACCCCTAAGGGCGTCGGGAGCCTAGCACACCAAGACGTTTGTTTGATAAGGGGTGCTCGTGTGACAAGTTGGTGGGTCGACCTAACATGGCAAGGGGAGGCCGCATAAAAGAAGTAAGGTCAACCCACGATTGCCCATGAATAAAGTTCCCACCAAGGGGTGTCATAATGAATTTTAGAAAATTGGCTAAATTAATGTTTGGGTATTAAAAGTCAGTTTATAATTGATTGATTATGCAACATGGTACTAACAAATTATAGTATTTTTTTGTCATTAATGAGCTAATGATTTGTGTTCACTAATTTTCACAACAAGGCGAATGCTTGCGCCCTAGGCACACATGCACAAAGGTGGGCCACCCGGGCGCCTATGGGGTCTTCCTTTGCTAGCCGACACACTAGGGCACCCGCCTGGTAGGGGCGCTTGTGTGACGAGTTGGTGGGTTGACCTGACTTGACAAGGGGCGCTTGCATAAAATAAGTAATCTAGGCCCACAATTGTCCAACAAAGTTTACCACAAGGGGGCCTCATAATGATTTTTAGAAAATCAACTAAATTAGTGTTTGGGTGTTAGAAGTTGCTTTAAAATTGATTGATCATGCAACATGGAAATAAAAAAAGATAATATTTTGTTGTTATTAATGAGCTAATGATTTGTGTTCATTGATTTGCACAACAAGTCAAATGCCTGCACGAAGGGGGGGCATGTGGGTGCCTATGGGAGCGTCATGTATTGGGCACACCAAGGCACCCGCCTAGTAGGGGCACCCGTGCGATGAGTTGGTGGGTCGACCGGACTTGGAAATGGGCACCCACACAAAATAAGTAATGTTGGCCCATGATTGCCCATGAACAGAGTTCCCACAATGGGGATCTCATAATGATTTTCAGAAATTTAACTAAATTAATGTTCAAATGTTAAAAGTCAATTTATAATTGATTGATTATGCAACGTGGTACTAAAAACTGATGATATTTTTTTTTCATTGATGAGATAATGATTTGTGTTCACTAATTTGCATGCCATGGCAATCACCCGTGCCTTAAGCACGCTCGTATGAAGGCGGGGCATGCGAGCGCCCATGGGGGCATCGCGTGTTGGGCACGCAAGGGCACCCGTGTGATGAGTTGGTGGGTCATCCCAACTTGGAAAAGGGCACCCGAAGAAAAGAAGTAATATCTGCCCATGACTACCTATGAACAAAGTTCACACAAGGGGTTATCATAATGATTTTTAGAAATTTAAATAAATTAATGTTTCAATGTTAAAGGTCAATTTATAATTGATTGATCATACAACATGGAAATAACAAATGATAATACTTTGTTGTCATTGATGAGCTAATGCTTTGTGTTCATTGATTTGCACAATAGGGTGAATGCCCACGCGAAGGCGGGGTGCCTGAGCGTCCATGGGGGCGTCGCGTGCTAGGAAATATAGGGTACCTATGCAATGAGTTTGTGGGTTGGCCCAACTTGGCAAGGGGCACACACAAAAAAGAAGTAATTTTGCCCCATGACTGCCCATGAGCAAATTTCCCACAAGGGGGTCTTATAATGATTTTTAGAAAATTGACTAAATTAATGTTTGGGTGTTAAAAGTCGGTTTATAATTGATTGATTATGAAAAATGGAAATAAAAAATGATGATATTTCATTGTCATTGATGATCTAATGATTTGTGTTCACTGATTTTCACAATAGGGTGAACGCCTATGCCTTGGCTGTACCTGCATGAAGGCAACACACCTGGATGCCCATGGGGGCATTGCTTGATGGGCATGTTAGGGCACCCATGTGGTGAGTTGGTGGATAGAATTGACTTGGCAAGGGGCACCCAAAAGAAATAAGTAATGTCAACCCATGACTGCCCATGATCAGAGTTCCCACAAAGGGGCCTCATAATGATTTTTCAAAAATTAACTAAATTAATGTTTAGATGTTAAAAGTTGGTTTATAATTGATTGATCATGCAACATGGAAATAAAAAATGATGATTTGTTGTTGTCATTGATGATCTAATGATTTGTGTTCACTAATTTGCACCGCGAGGTGAACACCCATGCCCTTCGTGTGCTCACACAGAGGTTGGTCACCCGAGTGCCAATGGGGACATCACGTGTTAGGCATGCCAGGGCCCCTGCCTAGTAGGGTCACCCATGCAATGAGTTGGTGGGTTGGCCCAACTTGGCAAGGGGTGCGCACAAAAAAGGAGTAATGTCATCCCATGAATTCCCATGAACAAAGTTCCCACAAGGGGGTCTCATAATTATTTTTAGAAAATTGACTAGATTAATGTTTGGGTATTAAAAGTCAGTTTATAGTTGATTGATAATGCATCATGGAAATAAAAAATGATGATATTTTGTTGTCATTGATGAGCTGATGATTTGTGTTCACTGATTTGCACAAAAGGGAAAACGATTGAGCCCAGGCACACCCACACGATGGCGGGGTACCTGGGCACCCATGGGGGCGTCACATGTTGGGCATGTTAGGGCACTCGTGCAACGAGTTGGTGGGTCAACCAGATTTGGCAAGGGGTACCAACACAAAAAAAGAAATGTCAGCCCATGACTGCCCATGAATAAAGTTCCCACAAGGGGACCTCATAATGATTTTTATAAAATTGACTAAATTAATGTTTGGGTGTTAAAAGTCAGCTTATAATGGATTGATCATGTAGAATGGAAATAACAAATGATGATATTTTGTTGTCACTGATAAGATAATGATTTGTGTTCACTAATTTTCATAGCATGGCGATTTCCCATGCCTTGGACTTCCATTTACATTTACACTATTATTTTCCAAATACAATAAGATAAAACTCTACACATAAGATAAAAATGGCTAGATCCTAATAAGACAAAGCTTTGCACATTATGCTTGAGGTTGAGGAAACTCTAGCTCGACAACTTCTACTTGTAGTTCTATAGTAAGATATTGGTACCAAGCTTTATATTGTGCTACTATGTCCTCAAACTTTAAAGGAAGATTTGGCTAATATTTGACTATGGCCTCCATAACATCTAGATAAATAGTTTTGGAGCCAGTTTGAGATTCATTCCATAATAAGAATAGTTTCATGTTTACTTTGTCAGGTCCAACTACATACAACTTCATGTTTTTTCTGGTGATTTCCAAATATTCTCTAGTAGTGATCTGCCTCAAATTGTCCAAGTATTTTTGGATTTATTGTCTGATGATGTTTCTGCCCTTCATCTCTGCAAATGGTCCAATAGAAAGAATCTTGTGTGCTTTGATGAAGGATTCCAAACCATTGTACAATTGTGCATAGGTGGTTATTATGTTGGCCGCATAAGTACCAAGTTACATGTTACTTTGTATGAACATCCTAACCTCGACCTTTTCCAATTTTGCTTCATATCTAGTTTCCTGGCCAACTCTGGTGGTGCATTCCTGCTCTTGGTGCCCATTCTTGGATCGCACTGATGGTTGCATGAATCACCTTCAAGACTTATACATTTTCCTACGGTCTCTTTTGCATTGCATGTAAGGGCACTACAACCTTGTGAAGGGTAATCATCTCATCATAAAGTTGTCTCATGTTGCCTCCTAGTAATTGGATTTCAACATATATTGCTACTCATATATCCTTCAAGTAAGAATCAACAAAAGACAATCTTTGGTTCTCAACTTGGGGATGATCAATCTATTGTCTTGAAATAGCTAAGTCCTTTGCCAACTATTTTTTTTCTTCCATCAAGAAATATGTGTTCACTTTTACAGCTCCTACAAAGGCTAGATTTGTTGTCGCAACTGTCTTTGAATTTATCCTGGTGTTGATCACAATCAATCTCTATGTATGGGTGGAAGAAAGATGAAATAGGCAATTAAGACTCTCATGTACTATTCTTCTCTTTAACTAAACAAAGGTCAACTTGGAAATATCCATGACCATATCTTCATCTGGAGGAGATATTCCCAGTTCACTAAATGGGATGTGGCCACCTGTAACAAGAGGTGAAGGCTGACTAGTGGTTGGTTCTACAATGGGTACAATGTCAGCCTCTTGGTTATATTCCTCCCACTCAATCTCCATATACTGGTCCTGTATTTTCTCCTCCATCTCTCATGCAAACTCTTCATCCTACTTTTTCCCATTTTCTTCTGACTGTCTTTATTTTTCTTCCACTAGTTGTTTTTATGTCACTTCTTCTCCTTCCTTCTTCAATTCTTTCGGTGTTGGCATGTCTTCCCTTTATTTCCTTTCTTTCTTTTATTTTTGGATCTATTCCTCTTCTTGTTTTGTTTCTCCTCTTGCCTCTTCCCTTCATCCTATTGCTTTATCTTCCTTCTAGCTGCCATGGCCACTCTCAGAATGATAGGATCTACTTTGAACTTACGACTCTGCTCTGCTTATGGATCATGTGTAGTCTTCCTCTTGTACTTGATGCTTACTAGAGTGGGCACTTCCTATTGCTTTCCTTCCTGGGTAACACTTTGCTCAGGTACTGCACTAAAAGGGTCTACCTCTCTTCCTGGTGCATGTGATTGGGAAGCATTATAGCAATTCTTTATCTTATCTTCCTCTGTCCTGGAATAAGACTCATACAGCTAGGAAAAGTGCAACTTAGAACAATGTTTTTTGCATACTCCTCTCGGATCATACCTATGGAATATCATTAAATTGAACTTAAGGCTTTCAAGTTCTTTCACTTCTGCTTCTGCAACCTTTAATCTCTTCATCTCATATCATCCTAGTTGCAGAGGAAATGAATGTCAAAGTGCTTTCTTATTCCTCTATAGCACTGAAAATAGACCTGTGATACGATGATAAGCAATCTCCCACATGAGCACTTTATTTGTCACATACCTCAATAAAAGATGAGGAGGCTTCTGACAATCAAATACTTTGAGGTATGTGCCATCCAGTGAGGCAAACCATTCTACTATTTTTGTCATTGTCTTCATTACCTCATGGGACTTGCAAGGGGCCTCTTCCTCAAAGATCATCTGATATAAGACCATGAAGAAGTTCTCAACAATATTTTCATACACTCCTCGATAGTTGCATTCTGCCAACAATTTGCAATAAATGTGGATAGGGGGTTCTCTAGGGTTCCACTTCTAGTTTAGACCAGGGAATTCATTGCAAACACATATTCCATCCAACAAGTATGCAAACATGTAAAATTGGGTGTGCTTTCTTTGCGATGTGTTTTTCACCTCATTCAAATTGATTTTTAGTTGTTGAGATAATAAACGATACCTATTGAATATATTCCCTTTTGTGAAAATCAGATACAACATGTAGAACCACCCTTCGAGGAAGGATTCAATATTCCTTTATCTATAGACTTGGCAACATATAACCATCAAGTACTGGTATATTGTTTTGAGGGACTTGGTTTTGTAAGTATTATTAGGTTTTAGGTGAAATTTGGTCAGTTCCTTCCACCATGACATGATCACTTCTTTAGTATTCAAATAGCTCCAACCCACATAGAATTGGGAATTCAAGTATTTCTTAGGCTTGGGCGAGTTGTAAATCAAGTGAATGTCATGTGATCAATAGGGGGCAAGTTTTTGCCCACTAACATTGTTGAAATTCATGCTCTTGCTATTTAGGCCCTACAATATCCACTTGATAACATATGAACATGGTAGTACTAGATATCTACAGGAAACCTTGCAGAACCCTAATTGTTTAATGTTTACATAAACTTGCCTATCCTCCATATCTTATTTGAAATTTGTTGAGGTGAATACATCTTTGATGGTGATCCAAGTTGTTAGTGTCGGTATTTGCATACTTCCATCAGTGATCAAAACTCCTCTTTTCATATTCATATTAGGGTCTCACTCAGAAATTTTTGTCATTCCACGTAGGTCCTCATTCAAAAATTTACTCACTGATGGTAGCGCACATTGAAACTCCATCCTCTCTCCAAAATTTATATTTGCAGGCCCACCTTCATGTCTTACTGAGCATACATCAATTATGAAAGTTTATTTCATCATGTCTCTATGTCAGTCGAGTCACCAGGAAGTCTACTCACGCAAGGTCCCATTAGGTCACTAGGTTTCATTTTCCAAGGTCCAATAAAACACCATTTCACTGCATAAGGCCAGCAAAGTATGAGAGAGAAGAAAATAATATCCCCTTTTCAGTTAAATAAGGGTTTACAAGCATGTAACCATGGTTTCTAAAATTCCAATTTTGATTTTAAGCAAGAAATTCATTCCAGTTTGTAATTTTTATTTCAAAAGAGAGATGTTATAATTTTTATTTATTTATGTAATTTTGTGTTTATCATATGTAATAAGTCACTATTTTTAGATGTTAACTCAAACTCCATTGCCAATATCATCCAAACCAAAGTAAAAAGTGAAGATTGTCGAAACTTCAACATCATCCACCTGCAAAGGAAAAAGTGAGAAAGCAAATTAGCAAAGAGGTCAAAAAGAGGTCAAATGAAACATTAGAAAGTGGGTTTGAAAAGCAAAAGATCAAATTCACTCACCTATAAAGGACTTCTTAGCTTCAAACTCAGCTTCATTTGCCTCCTAACACTCATTGAGAAAACCCCAAGAGATCCTTTTCATAGTTCTGGGAAAAATCAGCAGAAATAGGGCAAGTGTTGCACATTTCCTTCTGGCGCTGCTCGTTCTCTTCTGGCATTGCACATTTCCTTAACGCACTATGCGTTCCATTAAGGCACTACGTGTTTTCCTAAGGTGTTGTGCACTCTACATTGGCACTGCGTGTTTGTCCAGCAACGCTCCAGTCACCTCCTCATTTCCTCCAAAGTGCTTTCAACCTCAATACAAGTAAGTAGCAGCTAAGGGATGTGTGTTTCCCCCTCCTCAAGTCAATTCCTAAGTGTTTGAAAGGTTTCATTGAAAATTTGGTTTAATTGTTATATCTAAACCCTGGATCTTCCCCAACAACTACCTTCCACTCTCATTCCCTTTTGCACACTTCCCTCCACCTTCCTTCCCTTTCCCTAAATATTTTTATCACAGATACCCTCTAACCCTTTTGTCCCAAAACCATAAGTCCTAGGTGATACAACTACCTAGGCTCCCAAACCACTATATTGCAAACAATTTCCTCCATCCCAAAACTATCATACTACTACCATGTATCCCTCTCCAATACATATATCCCTTCACCCATCATCTTCATATTTACCCTTTCCCATTTATTATTCCCTAAAAACTATATTCCCCCTATCTTACACCTCCCTAGGGTTTGATACTAAACACCATGGCAGAGGAGGAATACAGACCACATAGTGAGGAAGAGGAAACAGATAGAGAAGAAGACAAGGAATAGAGGGGGCCACATAAAGGAGGCCAGATACACAGGTTTGAGCCCACAGATCTCAGGGAAATCCTAGCATCCCCTATGACTATGGCATCCTTCAAATGGCTAGGTTATTATGATTTCTGTGAGTAAGCGCAGGCAGTCCAACATCATCCTAAGTTGACTAGGCTCTTCATTTCTAAACTCCAAGGCAACCAAGTCACCCTTGCAGGCATAACTTTCACTTTATCTACTGCCAATATATCAGTTGCCACTGGGATTCCAGATGTTGGGGAAAAATGATTTAAATAAGGTGATTTGGAGAGCCATTATTATGAGCCTTACATGAAACCAAGGTACCAAAATGAAAGAAGGGGCTATTTTCCTTTTTCACACCTCTTTGACAAATATACCCCAATGATGAAGGTTATTATGAAATATTTTTCATGTGAAGGTAGATTCTCTAGGGTCTATTCTTATCATATATGGCTCTTAATGCATTTCACTAAGGTAAAAATGCTCAATATACCCTACTATATTTTCCGGAGTGTTAAGAAGATGGCCTACATTACCCAAAAGAGGTAGTACAAAGATAAAATGAAGACCTTATATCATCATTCTCTCATTAATATCATAGTCCTTTACCATCTCAAGGAACTCAACATTACATGCAATACCTTCATAGCTAATCCCATATTCACTCATGCATCTACTCAAAATATTCAAAGCATCCCTTCATCATCTCATCCATCCACCTCCATTCCTCCATCTCTACCCATACATCATTCATCCTCATTTGATGAGTCGGCCACACCATCACCTCCATCATCACTATTTCATGAGCCTATTTAGTCACCTAGCAGAGATGAAGGCAGAGAGAAAGAGTACATTGAACATGGTGAGATCAACAAGCCTAAAAGGGTTGGTTTGGGTACCTTGACACATACCTATCATGGAGGGCATAAGAAAGTGTTTGAACCACATATTGTGTGAGGGGCCTTGCCTTCATCATCAGTAAATCAGGTACCGAAGGGTAAGGAAAAAGTGACAGAGGCAGAGATCCAGCAGCAGGAGGAGAATCTCCATGAGACAAAGTAAGATTTTCACTTAGTTGACCTAAGTGAAAATGATGATAGTGAGAGCATAACCATTTTCATCAAAGAGAAGAATGCACTCATAGGAGAGCTCCAGGTCAATTTGCAAAGCGAAAAATACATCATTTCATACTATGAGTAGGAAAATAAGCAGTTTGAGACCAACCATGATCTCATGGAGATTCAGCTCATCAAGCCAAGGAGGGAGACTAAAAAGGATAAGGCCTTACTTGATGAAGCATATGGATAATATAGTGACCATCTGGAGGAACAAGTGCCAAGAAAAAGGCCAAGGACTAGAGGTCTAAAGAGAGCTTTGGAGCTAGAAAAACAAAAGGAGGCTCAACTAGCTAATGAGCTCACCCTAAATGAGAAATTTTCCAAAATGGTAAATGAGAACCGGGAGCATTGGGTCTCATAGACAAGGCCACAAGAGACACTGGCATTCAGAGAAACATGGCAAAGTATTATTGTTGAAGACACCAAATAGAAAGGGAAAATCTCAAAGCTGCTAGGGCAAGAATTGAAGCCCTAACTCACCATGAGGAGAAGAAGAAGCTTGATATACTTGCAGAGGCTTCACTCCATGCCTAGCAACCTCAGACATAAGATTATTGAACAATTTTGAAGACCCTTGACTCAATTTTTGTCATCTTGCTTTTCTTGTCTTTTTAAGGCAATTTTTATATCAGCAGTTTGGTCAAACGTGCAACGCCTTAGGTGTTGTGCACTTTTTGGAGGAATGGCCACTGCCATTGGATTCAAAAGGTCCAAGACATCCAGGAAAACCATGTTTCCAACCCTAGAAAGAAAAACTTGTGGGTGAAAAAGGAAAAAAACCACCTAAACATCATGTTTTTGCCTCATTTCTGGACTAGGCGTTGCACGTTTTAGTAGTCTTGGGAGAAAGGAATTTTGGAGGGGGAAATAAAGCCCATTTTGGAAACCAATGGAAATTTTAGAAACTAAACAAGACAAGATTTCCAATGAGCTATCCTGGGCTAGATTTGGACATTAGTCAGGCAACTAAAAGTTAGCTTGAAGATGGCTTTGAGTGTTTGACATTAGCACTGAGCGTTTGACAGTTAGCCCAGATTTTCATTGTTTCTCTCCAATTTGATTTTTACCTATGGGAAATTAGTGTTTTACTGATGTAATTGATAAGGATTATGTAATTATTATTTTTTTTACTGTTACCTAGGTTAAATACATTAGGTAAATGGCCTCAATGACAAGTAATGAATCAGTTTTCTTAAGTTAGGGATGAGTCAATTTGACCACCCTACACTCTAGCTATCAGTTCAGTCTTTGTTGCAACTGCTCCTCCTTTCATGGATTTGACCCCTGAGGCTAGGATGAGTTGGTTTGAGGCCTATATTATGTAATTGATTAGTCATTCTACAAGTTGGACTCTATTGGATGTTGTATTAGTGTTTCATACTTTGGCATGAAATATATTGGATGAGTTGCAGCTATTTTGGTGGGATTCCTGTGGCATGGTATTTTGATATTGTTTCTTCTTCAATTTCATATGTATGAATGTTTTGTACCTCTCATGATTCATTTCACTCTAAGTATGTTTGATTTTCAAGGAGTGATAAGCAGAATTCATCTTGTAAGCTATGTTTTGGGAAAATCATCATAGATTGTTTCATTTTTTCAGTTTAAAAAGAATTCATGATCTCATGTTCTTTTTAGCACCTCACTAATCTAAACCATCTCATCACTATACAACCAAGTGTTAAAGTAACTTTCCTACCTTGCCCCATCAGATGTCTGCAATTCTGATTCTCTTTAGCCTGGCCTAGTTCACTCTCTGACCTAATTCACTCATCTAGTGACGACCCCAACCAAATCAAATCAAAATAACCCGGAGCTACTATATCTAGCCTAAAACCCTTATCTATCCATCCCTCTAGGTTGTGATCCTTTGGAGAGAGCCCTCTTCGTCTTGGTAGGGCTAGCCACCAAGTCAAAAGATTGGTCTGTGGTTACCTTAGCTGGACTCTTCCTTAGCCTTGGAGATTAGGTGGAGTGATAACATATAGGCGCCGTTATTGGGGACCAAAAGCTCTATCTTCCTCGGGAAAGAACGACAACGACCTAGGTCTGGTTGTTGATGGTGGACAACAGTTAGAAACAAGAAGGTTGAATCAACCACCTGGCAACTCTGTTGTTCAAGATCTTGAGCTTCAAAGTTCAGAGCGACTTCACTGCTAAAGAATCCAAATTTCAGAGCATTGATGGTAATTAACGATGACAGGGTATGTGGAAAATCATTTATCTGGTGAAATATTACTAACTTAAAGGAATGAGTTAGCAAAATTTCAGATTGATCAGAATTTCTCAACATCAGTATTTCGTTGTTTGACATCCAGTTGACTTACACCTGAAAGTAAAAATTGTTTTCTTCGTTTAGTTGTTGAAAGATTAGAAAATCAAATTGAACTATTGGATGTTCAAATTGAACCATATGATTTCCAATATCCTAAATAGTTCTTGGAAACTCTCCCTCCTCCCAAAGAAGAAAAGGTAAGGCTTCCCTTGGATGGTTGGATTAACGGATGTTTTGATTTACAGCAGGGATGTGACAATCTCCAACCGAGAGCATATGTTAATCAGTTGGGGCAATAGATAGAATCTGGTTTTTATGATCCTATAGCAGTATATATGGAATATTTTCTTAGTTTGAATGATAAACCAGATTTCCTTTTATAGAGCCAGAGGTATTATGTGTATATATTGCTAGTATAATTTCCAATTATGTTCTGGTTCAAGCACCGTCAAACAACCTCATCATTACAACAACTACTTGATTGGTTGATTTGTCACTTTAGTATCACTTGCTTCAGTGATTTTGCAGTATATTAGTGTAGGATAAGTGTGCAATAAGCTTGCTAGACAAGCATCCTTCAGCATCTGATTTACAGTTTGCAGTGTGTGTGTTTTCAGTGTTCAGTTTGGTTGTACGTTTTTTTACCGTATTGGCCCACATGGTTAGGCACTTGGTCTACGGTGTCTTTGACACCTCCAAGGAGATGCCATCCCCAATAAGGTGGATGTTAGTGTAAGTATTTGC
>APFE030328416.1:35642-121356 GCA_000404065.3 Pinus taeda
TACTTTCACTTATCTTCCTATGATTTTACTCAAATTTTGAGCAGGAGCACTCGTTGGATGCAAAATTTAATTTCTCATCCAAAGAGTACCCATGTTGCATACTTTTGATGGACCCTGCTACATGAAAAATGATAAATACATGAAAAATGTGATTGCAATCATATTTTTTTCGTGTATTTCTCATTTTTTGTGTAGCATGATTAATCAAAAATATGCAACATGAGTAGTACTCTTTGGATGAGGAACTAAATTCTACATCTAGCAAGTGTTCATGCTCAAAACTTGAGTAAAACCATAGGGACATAAGTTGAAAATACGAGTTGAAAAAATAGTTTTGTTTTTTGTTTTTTGTTTTTTTTGTCCCTCTAAAATTTGATGATGTAATCTAACTTTATTTTATTATTTTCACTATTATTTTATAATATTCCATAGGAAGTCCATTGGGAGATGAATATATACTTTGGGAGATGAGTCATTTCAATTCCTATGTAGTAGTGAAGATGTCCCACAGATATCAAGATATCATGTCAACACACATCTTGAACTCGTTCTTTTTGGGATGCAATATAGTTTCCATTGTTCCTCGCTATCAATAGATTATCCATAATACTACAAGATATACAATAGTTTTTCCAACTTCCTTGACAAATAGAGTTGCATCATCAAGATCAAAGTTTTCAAAATTGAATTCTAGAATGCTTAGTTAACTTTTCATACCAAGCTTTTGGTGCTTGTTTTAGGTCATATAAGGATTTGATGAGTTTACATATTTTTTATTATTTTCCCTTCACAACAAAACCTGATGACTCAGTCATGAATGCATTCTCTTTCAAATCTCCATTTAGGAAAGCAGTCTTCGCATCCATTTGATGAACTTTCCATCCATTTTGAGCTTATATGGCAAAGAGAGTCTAGATAGTGACCCATTTTTATATGGGGACAAAAGTTTCTTCATAATCAACACCTTCCTTTGTGCAAATCCTTTTCCCATGAGCTTTGCTTTGTGCTTGTCACTGTGAGCCATTTGATTTGCACTTGTTCTTGTAGACCCACTTGCAACCAATTGGTTTGGTCCCAAATGGAGGGTCCACCAACTTCCATGTTCCATTTTTTATGGGAGCATCATAGTTAACAAAGTTACCAAATTAACATTTTTCAACCATGACATAAAAAATTAAACATTGTAATTACAAAAGACATGAAAAAACACATTGAAATGTGAAAGTGGTGTCGTAACATCACATTTTTTTAGGGTTAAAATTCAAACATTTTTTAATCATGACAATAAAAACCAAATATCATAAATAATACGAACTACATGAAAAACACGTCGAAATACAAAAATGGTGATGCCATATCACTCCCCCTTTTTATGATAAAATTCAAACATTTTTCAACCTTAGCATTAAACTCCAAGTATTATCATCACGAAATTAGTGGTTGAAGTATGTTTAACTTTCTTTTTTTCTTTTCTTTTTTTTATGTTTGCTTTAAAGTGTTTTTCAAATTTCTCTAACTTTTATTTTATTTTAATATATTTTTTGGGCTAAAATTACCAATTAATTGGCATTATGGCCTTTATATTATTTATATAATATATATATTATATATTATATATATATATATATATATATATATATATATATTATATATATAAGGCCATAATGTATATTATATATAAAGTTGACTATAAATCTAAATTGACATTACATCATTTTTGTTTAATATTAATTTTTTTTAATAATTACATTAAAGAATTTAGGAGAGAATTATAAATAATTTTTTGAAAGGAGAAAAAGCAATTTAAAAAAGTACTTTTTAAAAATCATATTTATCTAAAAAATAAATAAAAATCTATTTTTTTATTCTAAGAGAAAAATTAAAAAATAAATAATAAACAAAATAAAAAAAGATAATTTATAGCTCTTAAAAATAAATTAAATAATAAGAAGAAAATTTAAAAAAAAATATCGATGATGATGATGATGATGATGATGATGATGATGATGATGATGATGACGACGACGACGACGACGACGATGAACATCCATTGGTACCTGTATGGTTTACTAGAGTCTAAGAGGGTAAGAAACTAATCAAAATTCTTTAACATTTTATTTCTATGCTCTACAAGAAGTGAGAGAAACACTCCAAGTTCACCATTGTTTTATTTTATTTTAAGGTCAAGAAGGTTAGTAGTGTGACAAAGATTTTGAAAATTAGATCGAATATGAGTATAAGATGGAAAATCTAAGAGAAAGTGTTTATCATCTTCAACCATCCTAAGCTCGTACGAGTGACAAAAAATTTCTTCCCATTGTGTTTTGATAATTGACCAACGTATGATTTCACTATGAAACTCATGAGAATTAGTTCTAATCTTGGCAATGATCATCTTCTTCTTAACATTATTCAAGACAGAGAGACAATTTTGGTTTTTAAGATTGGGGTTGTATCACCTCCTTGTAATATCGCAAATTCGTTTTTCCTTCTAGCTCTCTATTTCCCCACAATTTCTTCTTAAATTTGGAAGTAACAATATTTTTAATATTATCTGAATTCTCAAATATTTTTTATTTTTATTTTTCAGTATGAAAAAACATTATATTCATCATATAAGTGAGTTATATTTGTGTTATAGATAGCAACATACAGATGTATAGAAATCATCAAATATCATCCGTGAGATCTGACATCAAAGATATATTGGCGTACCCAGAAATATAGAACATCATGGCCAATACTGAGCAGACATAGTAAAAACTAGTGTATCGACAACCAAAGCATATACAAAAAGTTAATATGTATATGATATCAAAAACATAAAAAGAATATATGATAATTTGACCAACAGAATATATCATGGGAAAGATCGCAGAGATGTACCGCCATCAAAGATCATATGAGTGTTCCTACAAAATTCTACAATATTATCTCGTCCTTTATTCCCCAATGGTCTATCCAAGGCTCGATATTCTTATGCCACCGTCACATGATTCGAAGATGGGGATTTTGGCTAGAAATAAAAATAGTAAAACATTTGTAAAACCCCACACACACAAACAAAACTTAAAAAAATTATTAATATATTTTTAAAATCTTAATTAAAAAATTAATACATAAAATAATTTTAAGATATTATAAAATAAAAAATAAAAATAAGAAAAATAAGAAAGAACATTAAGAAAACGAAAATAAAAATAAAACAAAATAAGTATGCGTTGTGTGATAGCTTCAATCTAACCTCGTGGACAACCAACATCACCCCCTAACCATACAACAAACTTGCAACCACCACACACTTAAATGCAGGTTGTGTGGTAGTTGCAGTACTGATTCATGTGTGGGGGAATGCCCAACAATATCCCCAATTAAAATATTTTTCTTTCATATATATTTATTTTTATTTTATTTTTAATTAAAAAATTATATTTTTTTGTTATGTGTTTATTATTTCCCCCAAAAAAAAAAAAATGATAGTTTTTAATATACATTTCAAATTTTAATTGTATTTTGTCCGAAGAAAAATTGTAATTTTATTTATCCTGAAAACCAAAGAACAAAATTACATTCTGCAGATGCTCGAAAGCATTTGATCATGTCTGTCTTTTGGCTGATGCATAAAAAGAAGAAGAAACTAAAAAAAAAATTAATAATAATATTTACACAAATTTTCTTGGGGTAAGTGTGATAAAAATCACACAGCTTCCCCTTTTTTCCTTTCTTTTCTCCACCTTTTGCTAGACTCATTGATTGGGAGTGGTTGTTACTATTGCCAATTAATTGTGTTCTTCCTTCGGGGGGAATTCATCAAAGTTCAAGCTCTCAAATACATGGGTTCTCTTTATGCCCCATACTTCCTTTTTAGTGGGTGTTTATGCCTTATGTTGCTATGATACTATGATCTTTATTGATTTAGTGCCCTTTTAGCTAAGAGTCATTGTTCCTGACTGATCCTCCACTCCACCATTTGATTGAATGTTAGGTTGTGCATGTGCTTTTGTATTTGGAATATTGTCCTGAGGCTCTTATTTTCCGTCTTCTAAAGTGTCAATAAATTCCCATCCCGTTGGCTTAGGCGACTGCCTCTTTTTCTTTTTGAGGCCTTTTTTGCTTGTGGGAAAAGTATTCTACAAGTGACATGTTTAAAAATAAGTGTGGCATCTGAATGTCGTATTCTAATGATATAACACCTATGTCCACTGAATTTTTCATGTTTTAAAGAAGAAAATCAGGAAGAACTTTGCTAAGGTTGATCTCTACACATATCCTAGCAAATGTAAAGATTCATTTTGTTGTTCTGTCTAGATCCATTTTTTTCTAAATTTCCAAAAATATTTCTAATATCCTCCAAGACTTTATGGTGCCAAAAAGGAAGAGGGAGGTTTGGAAACCTCACCCAAACCAGCATCATTGTTACTACCATGCTTGTTGTATCAAACTATGGGAACCATGGGGTAACAAAAAGCTTGACTCTACCCCAAAACCATGGCCCTTCATTTAGAACCGTTTCCATATCTTTTTGTGCATCCTATTGTACTATGAAGAAGACTTTAGAGCACAAGTAGAGATTGCATTTTTTTGTTCAAGAAGAGTACACCTAGTGATATAAGTCTCAGGTCTCGACTAGAAACCATTAAATCAACATATTAGTGCCTTAGATTGTAGATAAGCAAAGTATGACTTTACCTCTAGGGTGTTTACATCCATAGCTAGAGCCTTGTCTATTTACTCAACAATATAAGGTCCTAGAAAATTTTGGGTCTGATCAACTAGAGAGACATTCATTTGTTTCAGTGCATTCTTAAACGAGATAGATCCATTAGGGTTTCTAAAGGTTGTAAAACCCCCCCACATCCTCATATTTAAATTTATGGTAGAATCTTTTGCCACGTCATAATATTTTAGTTGGATAGAGTCCTAGAGAAAATTTCCTTCATATATCAAAACTCGATATGTTACTAGTAATCCCCACTCATTTGGGATGCTTAGATTTAGTTGTTCCACTAGATCTATGCCATGGATCCAATGGATTGTGGCCTTCCCAGTTAAATTCTTGACAGAGATACGATATTTTTCTCTTTCTTTTTGGATTTTGTCCAAACCTAGTTATAAACACTAGAGAGGAGATTCATAGATAGGTTGATCCAAAGGTAAGGTATCTTCACTCATATCTAAATCCTTGTCTCAGTCCATTGATTTAGGCTCCAAAATAATAATAATAACAATAATAACCCTCACAGGAATATCTACGATTCAAAAATCCAAATAAAAAAAGGGAACATAACCCCTACGAGAGGATCCTCAGATCCAGACTCTAGATTTAGAAAGGAGAGTATTACCTCCACGGGTCGACGTACACATACAGTTGTATGTATGTGTGGGATCAAAGGATATATTAAGAAATGGCCAAACAACATCACTGAAAAACGTTTCCCCCAAACCCCCCTTATTGACTCCAAAAGCCAACCAATGTGGCCAAAGCTTGATGATTCCTTCTGATCCCATTTAGAAAATGCAATCGTTGCATTCTGTAAAAAATACTTGCATAAAATAGCCTCAGAGGGTGTCCTTTCCTCCATGGACAATAACTTTGACAATTGATTATATTCATCCAAAAAATGGTTAAAGTCTAGATCTTTATACCATGATGTCCCCACGAGAAGGATCTTTAGCCCAAGGCTCGTAGCAGTCGATGGGGAAACCTGCAAAAAACACAAATCTTAGAAAATTTTGCATACTCCATTCTTTGTTATGGAATCAATAGTTCATCCTTAGTGATTCATTAACATTGATTGTTACATACATATTCTATTTTAGTTTTATATATTCAAACTTTATCTATTTTTATATATAGTTTTAACTCTTTTTTTATTACTTTAATTTTTTTGTTTTTAATCATTTTTTATTGATTTAAACAAAATAGAAAATGTGTTATTTTTTTTCAATTATTTAGTTTTTTTAACTAAATTTTTCAAAAAAAAATAATTAAAAAAATTACAATAATGATGATTTTACAATTTACAATAAATGTTGAAATTTTAAGGTTTTTCGTACTCATAATATTTGGTTTTAATTGCACAAAAAAATGTCAGAATTTTAATGTTTTCTTTTATATTCATGATATTTGGTCTTTAATGACATGATTGAAAAATATTGGAATTTCAAGGTTTCCAATCATCATGATTTTGGTTTTTAATGCCATGGTTGAAAAATGTTAAAATTTTAACCCTAAAAAAGAGTGATGCAACAACACCAATTTTCGATTTCAAAGTGTTTTTCCATGTTTTTTGCACAAAAATAGGCATTTTTTGCTAGAGTTCTTGTTTTGAGATTATAGTTCTCATTAAGTTGGTAATGGTATTCCTTTTGTGTTGCTTCTTTCCACTCATCATGAGAAGCAAGTTCTTTAAAGGAATTTGGTTCAAGATTAGTAGATAAATTCAATTCACAATCATATGAAATATCCATATCATCTACATCACCTCCATCTTGTTTGGTAGAACCTTTGGTTCCTGTTTTTTCAACCTCATCAAAATGAACACTTTCGAGTGATTTGGAGAATCATGTTGGGGGACATTTTTGAGATGGTCCAGGTTGCTCATGTTGGACAATGTAACTATGTTCGGTCTTCATTAATGTACTTGAGTCATCATATAATGTGCATGTCAAAAGAATAAAGAAAATTATTTATTATTATTACTATGATTGATTAAAGCATGGGTTTCATGCTTGGGTCACCTTGTTTTAGGCCAAAGTCCCCATTGAGGACTTCTAGGATTTATTTTGAGTCAATAGAGTTATTGTACTTTTAAAGAGACCCTTCTTGGACTTCTGAATCATGTAAAGAGGTTAATTATTGAGTCAAATATGATTTATGTATCCTCCACACCATGTCGGCCTAAAAGAAGATCAATTCGGCCTAAGGACCCTATTCGACCTAACATGGATCCTATAAATAGAATCTCATCGAATTCATTTGGAGTATACTTCTCACACACAAGTTAGATATCTCTTGTAGACGGGGAAAAGTGTGAAGTTCTCTTGTAGCTGGGAAAAAGTGTGATGTCTGCTGTTGGGAAGCTTAAGTGAATGCCAGTTGGGGAAATTCTAAGGAGAAAAGAAATTTTGAAATTTTGGTGCCTCTCTCTCTCTCTCTCTCTCTCTCTCATGCTTCAGATTAGTAGATCGAAGTCTTCCAAGTTTGTCTTTTGTCGGAGGCTGCCAGTTGTCAAAAGTTGTTGCCAAGTCGAAGTTGTTGGAAAGGGGTTGAAATTTTTGGAGGCTGACTTGGTGTGGAGGGAAGGTCTTGTCTTGGTCTAGGGTGAAGAGTCTCAAAGAATACTATTGAAAGGAAGAATTTATTGACTGGGTTTTACCCTCGAGGGAGTTTTTTCCCTGGCATAGTGCCTACATATGGTTTCTATTGTTTTATGTGTTATTGCTTTGGTAATTGCTTGATGAAATAAAAGAAAGAAGATATAAAGAATCATAAAAACAAGAAACATCACAAGTAATTATCAAGAATAATAAAATCTTTTTGCCTTTCTGATTTTCTAACATGGTATCAAAGCTTTGGTGAAGAAGGAAGTAAAAGGCATTCTCAAGCACTTGATCAAGGAATCATTCAAAAGGACTATCTCAGGGAAGGAGGCTACTATATTCAAGGAAGATGTCTAAAACAATCAAGGGAGAGAACAAACTTGAAGGGGCCTCTAACTACAGGTCCTGGAAGAAGAGGATTTACCTAATCCTTGAAAAGAACAAGGTACTGGACTTGGTCAAAGGAAAAGTAAAGAAGCCTATAGAGGATTCCAGTGATGCTGACTAAGTGAAATACAGGGAATTAGAATTGGTGGCCATCACTCTGATGGTAGAAGGAATAAAGGAAAACCTTGTCCCATTCATAGCTAACATCGATCATGCTCAGGAAATGTATGATGCCTTGTCAAAGTTATTTACTATTAAGAACATTGGTCAAGTAGCAAGTTTGAAGAATTAGTTAAGGACCACAAAGATGACTAAAGAAGGCATTGTGGCAACCTTGTTTGTGAAGATAGATAGAATCAGGGATGATCTCTTGGCCATTGATGAAATTGTTCTAGACAAAGAAATCATGATCACTTCCCTATTAGGATTACCACCTACTTCGGTTTCATTTGTTGTGGGTATTAACAGTTGGTAGGAAGCTCCCACTTTTGAAGAACTATGGACTGCCAGCAGTAAGAAGAATTGAGCATCTCTTTAGTTGCCAATTATGAAGGTGTTTCAAATGCCTACATAATTTTCTCAACATAAAGGAAAGAGATCAAAGGGACCAAGCAAGAAAGTTGACATTTCCAAGTTAAAATGATATCAATGCCATAAGAAGGTTCACTACAAGAGTGACTATCCCCACAATCCAAAGAATAAGAAGAGAGATAGAGATCATGCTAGCTTTGTTGAGGAAGGAGACTCAAAGAAATCCAAGCCCGAAGAATCTAACATTAGGGACTTACACTAGTAAGTCCTTTTCTTATAGCTTTAGATATCTTGTTTTATATGTTCTAGATTTTATAGAGATCATGCTAGCTTTGTTGAGGAAGGAGACTCAAAGAAATCCAAGCCCGAAGAATCTAACATTAGGGACTTACACTAGTAAGTCCTTTTCTTATAGCTTTAGATATCTTATTTTATATGTTCTAGATTTATAGGTTTTTAACATATTTTGGAAAAGACATTTTTATTGTTTTATAACTTTGTAGGTATCCCTCAAGCTTTAGAGGGAGCCCCCAACAACTCCCTAAGATAAGTATATCATATCCTTTTAGTTTCTAGTTTCATGTATTCATTTCAGTTTTAATTATAATAAATACTAATCAGCATTCTCCCTCTATTCTCTTGATTAGGCATTTGCAAGGAGTATGAAGGAGGATCTCTCAAGACAAAGTTGGTAAAGGAACAAATGTATGATTTAAATACATTTATTTCTTTATATTGAAAGGATTATTCATTTGATAATCTATTACTAACATTGTTATGTCTAGCTATATTGAATCATAGTGATTGTTGTTTTGGGTGATTCATTACTTGATAAATCTACCCACCCCGCACATATTCCTAATTGATTGTGTAGAACCCTAGATAGGTTCTGTAAAACCCTATCCTAAAGGTACGTGTTACAGATCCATTTGGGCATATCACTCCCATCATCCAGATCAGTGTTTTAGGGCCTTATCAAATCCTAATTTCAGTTGCTACATGCCCTAAACAAGTCAACCTTTTGAATGCCTCCTTCCCAGACAGTTTCATGACTTGAAGACATCCTAAAATGATCTCTAAAGGGACCAATGTAGGTATGCCCATGTAAGGGTGTGCTACAGAGTAGTTAAGTCTACGCCAGGGTGCTTTGCAGAGCACTTAGGCCCTCTTTGACCTGCACTTGGCGAGATTGAGCAAAATTTACATAGGGTTTGGGAAATATTCTTATCTCTTAGAGTCTTCTAGAAGTTTCCCTCACTTATGAACTCCTATGAGCTCGAAAATGGATGAGGAATAAGTTAAGATGCATCCTATTCTCTCATCCCTTCCTCCATGGAAATAATTCTAAGTATAGAAGGCCATTAAATACCCCCATTTATGACATAACCTCCTCCATATTCCTATAAATTGAGCACTCATCTAAGTGATCAAGGGCTGGACTTTGATGAATTGTAAGTAGATAATGTTAGTTTGAGGTTTGAGACTATTGTAAGTGTCGTTATACTGCCAAAATGTCATGCTTATGATGTGATGTGGATGGAACCAAAGCTGGAGGAGTGACTTTGAATCAGGCTTCATGGTTGTAATTCTTCCTTCTATTCAATAAAGTATTTACACCTTTTTCCATATGCTTATCTTGATATATGAATGCTTATAAGTGTGAATGTATCTGATTCCATTTACTTGTAATCAATAGATCTTTTGCTTTGATTGGTTCTTTGTCTTATGTTGATGTTTACAGGTACTTCTCAAGCGTGTTAAGTATGGGAAGGAGTGACGTGACCGATACAAAGGAGACAAGAGGAAAGTGAAAGCACAAGTAGGTCCTCTCATTCTCTTTGTCTTATTTATTGTTTATAGAAAAAGGTTTAAGTGCTTTAAACTGTTGTTCTAGATATGGCTACTTATCTAGCGAATTAGTATTTATCCGTAGATACCAAATTATCCATAACAAATTGGCGACTCCGCTGGGGAATGATCATCATTCCAAGTAGATTATACACATCCTAGCACACTCTAGTAGACTTTACTTGCCTTAATTGATCTTGTTTCAAGCTCTTTGAAGTGTTTTTGGTCAAAATTTGCACTAAAATGCGTATTCTAGGAATGTGTTGTAACCATAGCACCCTTGGTCAAGGGACAGTGCTCTGCAGAGCACCCTTGGCTTAGAGACAGTTCTCTACAGCACATTGTCTCCCATTCAGGGCTGTGCTAATCCTCCTTAAGCCAAAAATTCTACATTTGGCTTGATTTTTTTCCAAATTTCCTTCTGAAGTGGTTTGTTGAAAGATCAATGATTGTCATGTCTCTAAAATCAAGATTGTATCTCCTTTGCTAGTCCTACTTTGACTTGATTGAATAATGTTTCTTAAATGATTTCTTTGTCATTATCGATTCATCGTCAAAGTTAGATTATAGTCGATTAATCTTTGCTCGAAAGAAAGTGCCGTAAAAGTCTTCCTTTCCTTTGAAACAAGAACTGTCGTAAAGTCTTGGTTCTTGTAAAAAGATTGATTGATTGTATGTGCATTAGTTTCCTTTTGTTCATTTCAACATTAAGGGAATTGAAAAGAAAAACTTGCATTGTGCATATTGTAGTTTGTGAATGCTTGATAGGAATAGTTAGGGAAATTGCATTAGATGTTCTCTTTCCTCTTTGTCAAAGATCTTATTGCTTTATCCCTTTCTAGCTAAGGTTTTCATTGTTCAAATTGAATGAAAAGGATTTTTATCATAATAGTTGCATTCTAGGAATTGCAAACATACATCACATGGTGAACCTTGAAAAGCAAATTCTAAAGAAGATCGACTTAAAATTCATCTAAATTAACCTAATGGAGCATTGTCACCTAACCCAAAACATTTAGAGGTTCTAGGCTAGAGACGTGTTCCGACGTCGTAAAACATAGCCGTTGTTGCTAACTTGTCTACGATACATCCCAAATGTGATACCTCATTCCACGTACGTGAGTATATCGTAGCTCGTCCATGTACCTTCAGGTATATGGGGCAGTGTTACAGTACGTAAAGTATATGGGAATGCTCTCACTGTGTGGTTTCGCATTAGACAACGCTAATACAGATTGGGCCTCCACGTACTTTTGGGTATATATGGGAGGACAACACCAGGTTACTATCCATCCTTAGGTAACCGATTCGGTTGCCTTGTACACTGTGATACACCGAACACAGCATTCAGGGAGATTGTATGCCCGTACTTCTCGGTTCGTCGGGAGGTATTCTGCAATTCACAGTTACTTGGTAATCCTTTTCCCTAGATCATCCCTCTTTTGTTTTGTTTTGCTATTTTGATTAAAATAAAATTAATTTACCACGAATAACATCCTCCACACTCACTCCTTAGTTTATCTTAGGTTGAGACATATGGCGACAAATCCAGAGTCCACCGATCAAGGAATTCCTTTTGATGGGAATCCTAGTCCTTTTCCTCCTTTTGGAAATATTGGTGCTCCTTATATGGCTACATTATCCCTTCCGAGATTTACCATTGGCTTGCCAGTATGGTTGTTTTCAGCCTCCTTGGTTCAAAATGTCATGATTTCTCTGCAATCGAGTACTCCTCCAACTGGACAAAATCAACCTCCAGTTGATCCTAAAGTTGACCCTTTTCCTTCTTCCTCGGTTGTTTCTTCCTCCCCTTCTTCCTCTTCGCCTGGTGAAAGTATTGGTACTAGTAACCAGGTGGCTAAGAAGAAGAAGAAAATTCAGCAATGGGGCAACCAAGAAACCATTACTTTGAATGCAACTTTTGATGAGAAATCATCCGATAAGCCTCACAAAGTTCGATATCCATGCAAACTTTGTATGGGAGACCATCTTCTTCGAAATTTTCCTAATATTCCTCAGATCTTAGAAGAATGGTCTTCTCGTTCACATCATCCTGTATCATCAACCTCTGGAGATCATGTTGGTGACACAAAATCAACTAGTGGTAGTAAATTTCATAGAAAGAAGGGTAAAGTTAAGTTTCCCTGTAGGTTATGTGAAGGGAATCACCCCATTCACCTTTTTCCTTATTTGGATGAAGCCAAAGAAGTGTTGGATAAATGTCCTGCCTCTCCTCAACGACTTCCATCTGGTTATAGGAGACTCTCCCTTAATCCTTCAATAATTGATGAATTAACTGACCAAAATCAACTGTTGGTCAAACCCACTCTCTCTGAAAGTGAATCCTATGAGTCTATACCCGACCCAAATCAACAGGTTGAGGAAACAATTGACCCAATTTCACCTTCAGTTAATCGTACCTTTCTCGTAGAGAGTGAATATGATACCACTCAGGTTCTTTTCATTTCTTCAGATTCCAATGAGCTTGGGGGAAACCCTCCTGTTCCCTCAAGACAGGAGGAAAATCCTCCCATTCTCGTAACTCAAGGGAGTAATTCTCCCGTTCTTACGGTACCCCCTCCAAGTATTCTAGTCACTTCCTTTGATTGGAATCGACTGGCAAGATGGCATCTTCCTTCTTATGTGTCTTTCCAAATCATAGTGCAGGTTTGTAATATGATTGTATCTGGAACTATTATAGATGAAGGTTCATCTGTGAGTATCCTTTCCTCCACTACTTGGCAAGCGTTTGGTTCTCTGCTGCTTGTGCCTGTTATCCAGAATCTGTTGGCTTTTAACAAAGGAACCAGTCAACCATTAGGGATACTTCCTCAGTTACCTATTACTTTGGGAGGAAAATTTGTTTATCTCAATGTGATGTTAGTCCCAAGCCCTTTAGATTACAATTTACTTCTTGGGCATGATTATGTTTATGACATGGGAGCTATTGTTTCAACACTCTTTCAAGTGATGTGTTTCCCGCATGAAGGTAGAATTGTCACTGTTGACAAGCTTTCATTTCCTGGTCCAAATATGACTTCCAGTCAACCATCTTCCCTAAATGGTCCTTTTGTACCAATGGTATCTTCCCCACCATGGGTCAATTATGTAGCAACCCATTCCATGCCTACATCAACTGACAATCAATTCTGTGATGTTGTACATTATGTATTAGGGGCATTGGAACGAGATCTCTCTAATGAATTCCTTGTTACGGATCCCTTCCAGAGCATTGTTCTCCCATCTGATGAGAACCTCTTGGAAGTCATGACCTCTTATGGGTCGTGAACAAGGAACATGAGGATAGTTCCTGGTCTTGTGTCAACCTCGTTAAAAAAGGAAACAAGGAGTATGAGCATAGTTACTTGTCTTGTGTCAATCTCGTTAAAAAATGAAACAAAGGGTATGAGCATAGTTCCTTGTCTTGTGTCAAGCTTGTTAAAAAATGAAACTAAGGGTATGAGGATAGTTCCTAGTCTTGTGTTAACCTTGTTAAAAAATGAAACAAGGAATATGAGCATAGGTCCTTGTCTTGTGTCAAGCTCATTAGAAAATGAAATAAGGAATCTGAGTAGAGTTCCTTGTCTTGTGTCAAGCTCATCAAAAAATGAAACAAGGTCCCCTAGAGAAAAAGTTCCAAGTCGAGCCTTTGATTAGATCTCATAAAATCCCAGTCAAGTCTTTCACTTGATCTTGTAAATGAACCTTCATTCCATCCACCTGATAGCCACGAGAAGTATACTTAGGTGAATGCAATGAAGCTTGGGGGGCATGCACCTAGAAATTGAGTCATCATGCTAGGGGCATGTAAATTGAATTCAAGCATAGTTCTTCGTTTTAAGCTTGTGTAAAAATGAAATTGAATCCAAGAAAAGCTTTTCATTTCAAGCTTGTGTAAACATGAAACTGAATTCAAGCAAATTTTTTCCTCGTTTCAAGCTTGTGTAAAAATGAAACTGAATCCAAGCATAGTTTTTCATTTCAAGCTTGTGTAAACATAAAACTAAATTCAAGCATAAGTTCCCTATGGTTCAAGCTTGTGTAAAAAAGAAACCATTTCCATTTTAACCCTCGTGATTGTGATTCTATCAGCCTCTTCCGTCAGATGAGCCTTGGTTTTTCTCCTTCCATCATCACTATATACTTGGCCGATCATACGCTTTCACTTGGTTGTTTTACCCTTTTTGAGGAACAGTTGCAATGAGTGGTCTTATTAGCCAACCTCTTCACATAAATCAACATGTTTTGAGAAGTTCCAACATCACCAGAACCAGTTTCTATCCTAGAAACCACTCGTTCCTCAAGTGGAGTCCTCTTTAAGCTCTTTTCACTCTCGAAATATGAAAATATTGTCAAGCGCTTGTCCTTTTCAGCTCGTTAACGGATTGGAAACGACATCTACTCAGTATAATTTTAACCCTTTTCCGAACTAAGATAGATTATTTATGAAAAAGAAATGCATTGACCAAACATGGTCAATAGGTTCTCTCTCGTATTGCTTTACGTTTTTTCGGGCTTGAGAGACAAATCTACAAAAAAGAACTTGTGGAGTTTCCTTTTCATCCCTTTTCAAACTCTCTAAACATGAAAAGGACCGAGTTCTCTTTGTCCTTAAACTCGTTAAAACATCAAATAGAAACAAACTTGTCAATCATGACAAGACCAAGTTTCACCTTCGCTAGACTCATTAAAACATCACATAACAATGGATTCACCCGAAGGGTGGAATTATACAACAAGCATATGTTATCTCCTTAAGCTTTATAAAAAATAAAGAGGTATTGGTCAACAATGACTGGGCAAAATGGAAAAAGGGGTAAACCACTTTTGGTAGCAGGTCCCTATTTGGGTTGGGGTTATCATACCGTTGGTCTATCATATTGTCCATCACTTTGTTTTGGGTCAATGCTACCAATTCATTTCAGTGTCGCCGACATCTTCAAGAGAAGTCATCGAGTTAAAAGTCATCCTTTGCAATACCATAAACCTTCATTTTCATGACCGCCATTCCTGAACCTTGTGTCGTCAGTCAAATTTTGTCTCCAAAATCATTACACTCGTTTCATGTCGTTGATGTGGGATACATCAAGGCTCTCCTGCGATGAGTCGCTTCTTGTCAACATCAACACATTATCCAAGAAGTTGACTTAGAAACACCCTTCTAGTACCTTGAGGTTTGCATACATCAATGGCAAGTTTCTCGCTTCTGGCGACAGGTTGACATCATTGGCCTTCGATCGAAAGAATTTGTATGGTGTTCGACATCAAAAATCCATTCACACCATGCAGAATGTACTGCAGTACCTTGAGGATCATCATCATTATCGGTGATTTCTCTCGCGTCCGTTAAAAACTTACATCATTGGCTGGTAATCAGACAGTCTCTTCCTGTGTTCAACTTCAAACCACATATTCACGCGGTTAGACTCATACTTGATCGAACAATTGAACGAGATAGAAGACCCCGGATCTAGTTTCATCCATCCGGGTTGCGATTTCATGAGTACTAAATCATATGTACAATGGCCTTACATTGATGGTCATCCATTCATGGGTCTATATCTGTAGACGATTGTCTATGTACATGTAATGAAAGTTTATATGTTGAGCATGGGTATGCCTTCCCGCAACGATTCATGAAAAAATCAAAATATCATATGTATTGTAATTGATGCAAGTCATCTTCCACTTCGAAACCTCCTCATCACATCGTAAAGCGTTTCATTCGACATTTACATTTTTCGACTTCATGCTTTAGGGGGCAGTTGTTACAGATCCATTTGGGCATATCACTCCCATCATCCAAATCAGTGTTTTAGGGATCATCAAACCCTAATTTTAGTTGCTACATGCCCTAAACAAGTCAACCTTTTGAATGCCTCCTTCCCAGACAGTTTCATGACTTGAAGACATCTCAAAATGATCTCTAAAGGGACCAGTGCAGGTAGGCCCATGTAAGGGTGTGCTGCAAAGAAGTTAAGTCCATGCCAGGGTGCTCTACAGAGCACTTAGGCCCTCTTTGACCTACACTTGGCGAGATTGAGCGAAATTCACATAAGATTTGGGGAATATTCTTATCTCTTGGAGTCTTCTAGAAGTTTCCCTCACTTATCAACTCCTATGAGCTTGAAAATGGATGAGGAATGAGTTAAGATGAATCCTATTTTCTCATCCCTTCCTGCATGGAACTAATTCTAAGTGTAGAAGGCCATTCAATACGCCCATTTATGAAATAACCTCCTACATCTTCCTATAAATTGAGCACTCATCTAAGTGATCAAGGGCTGGACTTTGATGAATTGTAAGGAGATAATGTTAGTTTGAGATTTGAGACTATTGTAAGAGTCATTATGCTGCTGGAATGTCATGCTTATGATGTGATGTGGATGGAACCAAAGCTGGAGGAGTGACTTCGAATCAGGCTTCATGGTTGTAATTTTTCCTTCTATTCAATAAAGTATTTTCACCTTTTTCCATATGGTTATCTTGATATATGAATGCTTATATGTGTGAATGTATCTAGTTTCATTTACTTGTAATCAATAGATATTTTGCTTTGATTGGTTCTTTGTCTTCTGTTGATGTTTATAGGTACTTCTCAAGCGTGTTAAGTATGGGAAGGAGTGACGTGACCGATACAAAGGAGACAAGAGGAAAGTGAAAGTACAAGTAGGTCCTCTCATTCTCTTTGTCGTATCTATTGTTTATAGAAAAAGGTTAAAGTGCTTTAAACTATTGTTCTAGGTATGGCTACTTATCTAGGGAATTAGTATTTATCCGTAGATACCAAATTCTTCATAAAAGTATGCTAATGTGAATTTCTGAAACCCTAAGTTGCTTAGGGATATTCTGAAATGTTATTTGAACCTTTTTATTGATGATATCATGTTTGGGATTTTGGTATGATCATGAAAACCTAACTTGTTAGTGTTGAATGATAAGGTCTAAAATCCTAAACCTTTGAAGTCTTGGTAATGTTGGATTTTCTATGTTTCTACATTTAAAGCATAGTTCATTAGTGGTTGGTGGAATGTGTGAGAAATACCCTTATAATGTCTTTGAAATAATTTCCTTGGTATGTGTGTGTTTTTCTGATCAAACCCTAGTCTAATCAAGTGTGTATGTCTAACTCTTATTTGATATTTTTGTGAAGTTGGGTTTGACTAACACTTGATATGAAATGTATTTGCATGATGATGAAATCTAAGCATATATAGATATGCCCTTTTGGTTGAAACCCTAGCTTGGTTTAGGTTGGATGTAGTAATGTTGTCAGACATATGATATGCTTATGAATGATTATGAATTCTTAGATATGTGTGTTGACCTAGTCATTGATGGTCATAAGTCTTAGGATTTAATGGAAGTCCTTACCTAAGATTCTAGGATGATGAAATTTGGAAATATAGGGTTTGCAGCTAAATCCTAATAGTAGTTACATTGTCTAGTATGTGTGATATAACTATCTGAGATCTATTTATATAATGATTGTTGAGATTGTGAAAATGAAATTCTAGGGTTTTGGAGTTGAACCTTAGTAGAAGTAGAAATCTCTGATGTATGATGACTATATGATAATTAGATATTTGTGTAAGATTCTTGAAATCTGATTTTTTTTTTTGGGATTGATGGTTGATCAGAAATCTAGGGTTTGCAAATAACCCTAGTGGAAGCTGGTCATGTTAGTGACTAAGTTGTGATTGGTTTTGATTGATTCCTTTGTAAGAAATCTAGGATTTGTATGAAACCCTAGTGAGAAGTCTAACTTATGAATTTTCAAAATTTGTTGGATGTTTTATATTTGTCTGAATTGTTTCTAGGGTTTGATATATGTTATAGCAAGGTATATCATACCTTTGGAAGAAACATTGAAACCATAGATGGAATGAAAGTTGTTATGAAGTAGTCTAGGGTTTATGACAAAGTCCCTAGCAAGATGTTGAAGAGTATATGTTTCTTGTTTGTAATCAAGTATGGGTATATTATATGTATAAAGTTGAAATGCTTAGGTGATTCTGATATGGCTAACTTCATGCTTCTATAGACTTGGTTGTACTTGCTATTTAAGTTGTGTTGGTACACAATCTTCAATATGGTGAAGATGCTCGTTGATGTGATAAGCATGACGAGGATAACTTTGATGAAATGGTTGGAAGATGTGAAAGATTCTCCGATGGCGAAAAGAAGAACTTGATATCCCTGAGGAAGCATGAATAGAAGATATCTCCCTAAGATTAAGAGGGAGTCTAGATAATAACATGCTCCCTAGTTGAGAGGGATGGTATAGCTTGGTTTTGATGAAGAATGAATTTTGGAGGAGATATTGCTATATGCGAAGTAGGAAAACATATGATTGAGGAATATTTTGTCAAAGATTCGGTTGATAGTCCTACTGATTTGAGGAGAAACATTTAGAACAAACACATAGGTTTGTATTTGATTATGTACATGTGAAATTATATTATTCATTGGGGTTGTGTTTGTACAGGGAAATCTCTCGAAGGTTTTTGATAGCATGTTGGTTACCAATCAGTTTGATTGGGAGAGATTAGTCATCCTTGATATGCTGGATCAAGTGGTGTTGAGGCTTTGTGAGTGAATCATTGTCTAGGAAGACATCTGGCTGACACTTTGTGTTGATGTCTGGGTCCTGAAGTTGGAAAGATGGTGTTGGTTTTTGAGCTTTGTTTTGGATACATAGCTGGATCCTTAGGCTGATGGTTAGCAAGTAAGCCTGATGGTGGAACCAAAGACCCAGAGATGCCTTACCAACGAAATGTGGGCATACCACATGTCATAAGGAGTCTTATTTTTGATAGCATGAGATGGACATATGTTTTTAACATGCATTTCACATAGAACAACATCAACCCAAAACATCAAGATTACATATTTAAAAAACATCATGGAGTATCTGGATCTTGAAGAATATGTAAGGGAATTGGCCTAGAATCCAACCTTTTATTAATATAAATTAGTACTCATTTCCTTTAAAAAAAAGCATCATTTAATGAACCATATTCAAGATTGTCCTATTCATTCTTCCAACTACACCATTTTGTTGAGGATTTTATGGAACCATGGTTTGATGTTGAATCCCATGTTGACGAAGATAATTTTCAAATTCATTAGAGGTATATTCTCTTACATTATCAATACGAAGAGAGCCAAAATGTTATTGTGATTCATTTTCAATCCATGCATGAAAAATTTTGATGGTTTCAATAGAGTAAGTTTAATTTCATGGCGATTGTCATCTCAATTTCATAGATTAACATATTTTCTCCCAAATTCTGAATTTGAGACTTTTGAAAAAGAAAGTGTGTGCATGGTCATCTTAGACAGTTTTTACGAATAGATTTTATTTTAGTTTTGTCATTTCTTTCAATAGATTAGGATTATATTTTGAAATTGAAAGTTGATTCCTAGCATATATTGTGCAAGTATACTTCGCAAGTTCACAAACCTCGGGTTTGACAATTTAATGACAGGTAGTTTAACTAACAATGAAATTACACAACAATACCTTCATCGTGATGAGATATCTATGCAATATTTTGTGTATGAGAAAATGTCCCATTCAGCTTTAACGATTATTCATCATCCACTCCAATCATGACAACCATGTTGACATATGCTTTCTATTTCTATTTTTCCTTCAAATACATGAATAGAGTCTCCTTGTAGGAGAATTCAAACAATGGACATCAAATTTCTTTGCAGTTCTGAAAGGTAGAGTATACCAAGTAGAAGAAAATCAAGAAATCTAAGTAATTTAATCATGATGGTACAAAGTCATGAGGGCTTAAGACTTTATTTATCTAAGAAATACATTTCTCCATATACATTGTCACAAAAGTTTTCAAAGAAGTCACTTTGAATGGTTATGTGGCATGTTGCACTTGTATCAAACAATCATGCATCTCTCCAAGAAGTAAATGAAGTGTGAAACAAATATTTGATTACTCCAATATTGCAATGGGAAACAATAAATGAGTAGATTCTTACCGATGTCCTCTTATTTCAAATGTCTTTGATTCTCTTTCAAGGGTTTCTGCATGTTGATGTATCATGTCCATATTTGTCACAGTGAATGCGGTGAAGATAGTATCTTTCTTCTTGATGGTGTTTTCCTCGCCTTTAAAACTCTTTATTCTACACCTTCTTTTGTTTCCACTTCCTTTAGGAGAATCATGTGACTAGTTTTTCCATGTCTGAGTAAGGAACATTATTCCTTCATGGAATTTGAGTTTTTCTCTTCCTCTTCCCGAAATATTTCTCTCATTCTAAAATTTTCTCCACGAGAAAGTCTAAAATAATTGACTTGAGTTACTTACTAGTTTGTAACAATTCAAGATAATGAGAGTGTGTAGGGTTGAGGGCCCTAACAAAGGTTATGAGAGGAATGTCTATCTTCACACCAGTGGAATTGATATCATGCATGATGCATCTGATTTTAGAGGCTAAGGGAAATGGATCATCATCTTCAAGGAAAGGTTGAAGAGTTTGACCATCAGTTGAACAAGTTCTAATTCTAAGTGTGAGTGATCTAGATGTTTTAATTTCTTTAATACACTATAAGGATTTGTAATGGAACTTTATGAAATCTCACCTCCTCACTTATAGATGCAACAATCAAGGAATATAATTTGTTATCATTATTCTCGAAGGTGGATAGCTCTTAAGCTAATGCGGGCTTGGTAGGCATGTTACAATCCTATCCTCATATATGCCTTTCCACAAAGTCACTAAAAACGAGAGTATGCATGAACGTTTTGGACCATTCTCCTTAGATCCCCTTGCTAGAAAGCAATACACTAAGATAGAGATGAGAGAGTGCATTAATTTCTAAAGCAAACCAGTAACAAAGAAAAGTAATATAGTTCAAACTCCCAAAGTTTATATGGTCAAATTAAGAACAAAATATCAAAATAACTTGTTGAATAATATGTGATATAATGTCACTCCATGCTTATCTATTGACATACTTGAAATTTAGACATATTAAATAATTATAAATTTCAAAGTTGATCCCAACACCAAAATAAGTAAAACTTTATTATGAGCTTATTCACAAGGTCATTTCTCACATCCCCTTCATTTTTCAATTGTGAATGCTTCAGATAGATGAGGTGAGCAACAATGTAGAGGAGTACTCAAGTGCACTTAATGATTTGAATCAGAGACCTCCCCTATATAGAGTAACAAGAGCCTTCCAATAAAATTGTGTCTCAAAGACTCACCTCCTTATCACATGGTGTTATGTGACTTAGATTTTGAATGTTTGCAATTCTGGTGGTTAGACGATTAATGCTAATGTTGACCATTATGTAACATCAACCTAGATCCATCTTAACTCTAGATCTAACAAGCATCAAGAGGGATCAAATCTCTTTTCACTCTAAATGAGGTTTGCATCTAAAGAGATGCGATCCCTCTTGACGCTCGGTAGAAGTTAAGATGGACCTAGGCTGATTCAATTATTAATTATAATTAATTTTAGTTTTATGTAATATGACCCAAGTCAAAATGTTTTAGTGCTATATAATTATATTTATTTTATTTTATTTTATTTTTATTTTTATGTAATTTGACCAAGTCAAAATGTTAAACATGACATTACAACATCCCTACCATACTTGGATGGAGAGTGTCTCTCGAAAAAACAATGGTGGTCACAACCACACTAGTGGAAACTTCAATTTCTTAGACATTTGAGGCACAAAGGAGGCATTGGTGATAGGAAAAACAATAAATGCATAATGTTAATGGAACCTCGCAAATCTAAGCATTGCCATAAAAAGAAATTGTGGGAAATTTCTACAGTGACCTAGGCATTAAACCATTGAGATCATTGCATTGAGGATACCCACATATTGAAAGAGGACCGAGTGAATGAAGAGAAACATTAGAATACACGTCCAAGACACATGCAGATAGTGCTACCATAGAGGGTACACATCCAAGATAGACCCATTGGGAGAGTGCAAGAACAAAGGGAAATAGAGGCAAGTGTTACATCTCATGGAGAGAATGCATAGAAAAGAATCTAAAGCGCTTCACAAGTCACATAGATAATGATGTCATAGCTGACATGCCAACCATAATGGAAGATTTAATGGGTAGATGGGCCTAAGATGTTTCTGAGCGGAAAGGTGTTGGGTTGGCTCTGATACCATGACAGGCGAAAATGAGTAACTCCACACATGCCATTTCTATTGATGTGCAACTAAATTTATACAAAGAGGTGACCCTTCAGAGTCATTGTCTAAGGGCCCCTTTACATTCTCCTAATTACGTCAATAGACATATCTATTTTGGAATAGAGCTTCCAAAATTTTAATTTTATTATTAATAATTATTAAGTGGATGGTATGGATTTAGCCTCCACAAAATATTCTAGAATATTCATAGTAGTATTCACAAATGTTGATATATATCTCCAAAGTAGTTATATTAATTTTTTCCCTTTTAATTAAATTGTTTAATTAAAAAATTGTCTTATGAAAAAGTCTCATATGAAATGAGTTATGGTTTTTTGGGCATGTGGTATTTATAAATCATGGTAATGGCCCATGATATTGTAACAAAGTATATTTACAAATTAAGAATCTCCATGGTAAAGTGGATGTGAATCTCCATTGTTAAGCATTACGTGTTTTCTTAAATGTATACATGCTTAAAAAATATATTAGTTTTTTTATAAATAATAATGATGATGATTAAAATAAAGTTATAATCATGAGATGTATCACGAAGGAAAAAAATTATGGTTATCACGGATTGATGCCTATCGGCATTTACCAACCATCTATTTTGTATGGTTATGCAAGTTTATTTATTTACAACTTCAGGACAAAAGCCCCGAAGGACAAAAATGACTACTGCATGTTGTGTCTTGTCGATCTGTGTGCTTGCACACATGTTAAGGTTAGAGACATATCCGTAAGTGATTTTCTATCATTGACATAAAATACCCAATTTGAATCTATATAATCACATAGCTTAGAGTCTTTGTTTCTACCCTATGGAATGTCAAAGTCAAGTCTTCCTTTCACATATCTCAATACTCACTTTGTTGCAATCCAATGTCCAACTTTTGGCAACTGGGTCAAGTGGTTGTAAGATATATCAAGCTATCCATTGGTCACTTGTATATCAACTTGTGAATTTCCTTAGAGTCATTTTTGGCTAAAAGTTTCAACCCTTTATCCATAGCTATAGACGAGATTTTGTGACCCATCACTCTAAACATGTCAAGCAAACTCTTAATATATTTTTTTATGAGAAAAAATTTATTGCTTATTTGTCAAACTTCTACACCTAGACAATATTGTATGAGGCCTAGATTAGCCATGTCAAAAGTGTCACTCATACTAGATTTTATATGTACTATTGCATTTTCCTCACTACCAGTAATAATAATAGCATCTACATATATAACCAAAAGGGTGATAATATTACTAACTCTTTTGAAATACATGTTGGAATATAAAGGACTATGATGGAACCCCTATTCATTTGAGTCCCATGCCCAAGGTGCCTGCTTCATACCATATAAATCCTTCATCAGTCGACAAACAAGATGCTACTTCCCTCAAACCTAAAACCCCTATGGTTGATACATATATACCTCTTATTACAAATTTCCATTGAGAAAGGCACTCTTCACATCTATTTTCAACCAAATTGTGATGTCATGGCTAGAACAAGTCAAATGGTGCTCATCTTTGTTGTATGAGTAAAAGTCTCCTCATAGTTAATTCATTTTCATTGAGAGAACCATTCTTACAACCAAATATTCTTTGTACTTGTCAATTGTATCATCTTCCTTGTAATTTCACTTCAAACATCCATTTGCAACCGATAGGTTTCCTCCCTGGTGGAAGAGATGTGAGATCTCAAGTATAATTTCTCATCAAACTCTCATGTTTAGATGCCATTAAATATTCCCATTTGGGTCCTCCTTTCACCTCCACAAAGTGTTGTGGCTCATAAATTTCTTGTCTATTAGCCATCAAAGCATATTTAACCATATTTGATTTATGTTTTCTCTTTCCTCTCAATGATATTCCCTCAACCATATCTCATATTTGAACATCTCCAATAGTGTTGTGCCACCACTTGGGCCTTTTCTAAGTATCCTCCTCATCCGACTCAATATTGCCACCATGGCTTGGGCTACCCATATGAATGCTAGTTGATTGTTGATTCAGAATATCTAGAGTAGAAATTACCATTCTAGGAGGCTTATGCTCAAAATATTCCCACCCTTCAAGTGGAGCTACCTAATCTTGATACATGAACCCTGTGCCACTTCTAGAAGCTTGGTAATTTTAAACTCAAAATAAGTTTGGAAAGGTCCAACAAAGAATTCCTCATCAACAACAACATCTTAGTTGAAGCTCACCTTATCAGTGTCAATATCAACCAACTTGTAAGCCTTATGAGTGTCTTTGTACCTTGTGATCATCAACTTATTTCTCTTTAGATCTAACTTGGTTATCTTCTTAGCTAGAATCCAAGTGTATGTAGTAGAACCAAAGACTTAGATATCTAACTATTGTGTCTTCTATTTCACTACCAACATAGGAGATATATTTAGCAAGTATATTGTTTTGAATACTACCTAAACCTAAACCCTATGTGGAACACACCTATTATGAAACATACATATGGCCATATGATTTTGCAGTTATATCTTTCAAACATTGCATTTTGTTGTGAAGTGTAGAGTGCAATGAACTGCCTCTTGATTCCATGTTTAACACAAATGTTATTGAATTCTCTGGAATAAAATTCTCCACCATTATCAGGCATAAGAAAGGTAATTTGGAAACTTGAATCTTTTTCTACTAAGGCTTTGAACTTTGAAGTTCATTAAACACTTGAGATTTCACTTTCAAAAAATACACCCACATTTTTCTGTTGTAATCATTAACAAAAACAAGGAAAAATTTAGCATCGATGATTGATGTCGTGTTCATTGGTCCAAAAAAGTCTCCATGAACCAAGTGAAGGACTCTTTGGTCTTTCAAGCTTTTCCTTCATTAAATTGCACACAATGTTGCTTCCCTTCCTTGCAAGTTTTGTAAACTCCCCTATATTTGGCAGTAAATGTTTAAAAGTCCATCTACCAATTTCTCTTGTGCCAACTAAGAGAGATAGGTCAAATTGAGGTGCCCATACCTCTTATGGCGTAGTGTGTTGATATATGATGGACTCTCAATTGTTAGTGCATGCTCTCTAACCTATCTAATATCCACTAATCTAAACAAATTATGGCCATGCACACCACGAGCAACAGTCTTCTTGGTCCCCCTTGTCAACCATGTAAGATTTTTTATTGATAAAGTTGACATCTCGATGGAGGCAATGTCTCATAATCTAACTAATTGAAAGTAGCTTAAGCTCGATACCTGGCACATAGTAGACACTAAGGAACGTGAACATAGTCCCTGCAAAGGAAATATGGGCATTTCCTCTACCAAGTATTGTACACTCTTCCCCATCGCCGAATATCACTAAATAATTTGATGAACAAGGATTGTATTATGTCATGTTTGTTGGTGAAATGACATGATGCACTTGAATCAATGAACCCATTGATGGCGTTGGATGTCGACAACAGGGAAGGGGGTCTCCCCAATGTGAAGTCCCAATTAGACCCCACATTTTTTGTAGGAGCCCCAATCGAAAATACAAACGGTTGCCAAAATGATGATCTCAAAAATGTGCCTTGGATGCAATGAACACATAAGATGATATACACATAGCTTTGGTGAAAAAAAGTCATTAAATTTTGTGAAATATCAATTGTAATGCATAAGAGGTTCTTTCACACAAAAGGGAAAAGAGTGAGCCTATTGAAGAAAAGTAATAGTACTGTCATAAAAGAGATGTACGAGCATACGAGAGAATCGTTAATTAACTTTGCATAGAATTGAGGATCCAAGTGTTGCTTAGGCTTGGGCAAGTTGTAAATCAAGTGAATTTCATGTGGTCAATAAGGGGAGAGTTATTTCCCACTAACATTGTTCAAAGTCATGTTCTTGGTGTCTAGACCCTACAATATCCACTTGATAACATATGCACATGGTAGTACTGGATATCTGTAGGAAACCTTGTAGAACCCTAATCATTGGATGTTTACATAAACTTGCCTATGCTCCATATGTTCTTTGAACTTTGTTGAGGTGAATACATCTTTGATGGTGGGCCAACTGACAGTAGAATCCTTTTCAATATAGCATTGTGTATCTCACAAGATAGGAACCCCTATCATGGTACTATCAATGGCCTCTCTGGTATCTGTGACCTCCTTTGATATTTCTTTCTTGGGAGGCATGGTGCTACCTAATGATGAGAGATTGACGTGTTCCAGATCTGTAGCACCTGTTGCAAAACATGCACTCATGGCAATGACAAGTTAGTTCAAGAAATATCAATTCAACAATCAAATTTCAAGCAGAAAAACAATCACTAAGGGAAGGGATTGCACAATGTTGGGCTCAAGAGGGGCAAATTAAGCACTGGAAATACGCATTGTGCAGTGGTGGAGGAAAATTGCGCAATTCAAGATTGCAGGGGAGTTGACTGAGCATTGGATCTACACAATGTGCAAGTTCTTCTAGGAGAGAGAGTGACTAGATTGCAGAGTGCACAATTTAAAATGATAAAAAGGGGACATTGTTTCTTTTGATTGCACAGTGTGCAGCTGGGGAAGGCCAGTTACTGCGCAGTGCATAGTTGCAGCGGGCAAGGAAGGGCTCTTACTAGAAGAGATTGCACAATGCATAGTTGGAGAGGCTAGTACGGCTCAAGGATTGTGAAATTTCTTAAGGGAGAAGGGCAGGCTCTCGATCTGCTATTGAAGATGGGAAGGGTGTAGATTAGCAAAAGGATCACTTAGATTTGTCACAAACATCGAGCAAACAAGATTGTGCAAAGAGAAGAACATGCATGCATAAATATACCCAACAATAGTAATTGTCGATAGGTGAAAAGACAAGAAATGCGATGTGACATGTGTAAAGAAGCTCAAAAGACTGAAACGACACTTGTACAAGTTAATAATAACATAAACGCTACTTGTTACAAGAAGAACCAGGCAAAATGACATTTGCAAACAGAAAAGTGACAAAAGTGACAAAAGGTGACACTTGAGAAACTTACCCGGAAAATCAACGCAAATTGAATCTAAATATCCTTGAACTCTTGAGGATGGCCAGAGCTCCAATGACGAGTGTGAGAATGAGCTATATGAGTCACTCTTATATAGATTAGTGCTCACGAGATTAGGGTTAGGGTTTCTGACATGCATGCCTAAAATCAAGGGGGCACTGATACTTGTCTTCATATCAAAATTGGAAACATATGCCACATTGTTGGATAAGAATGTGCACCTCCTATTTTCTAGGAGTGCGCGTTGACTAATCTGGGGACTACATAGTTTACTAGTTGAAGAGATACAATTCCCAGTGACAAGGGACTGTGCAGTTCTGTTCCACAGTGAATTGCACAGTTTCATCAACTACAGGCCTGAAGGGTTGCACAATTCAGTTTCATAAGGAGTTCTGCATTTCCTTGTGACAGAGGAGTGCATAGTTCCTCAATACAAGGCATGCAACTAGTGTTTGATCAACGCAAGACTTAGCTCGAGTTTGAGAAGAGTTTGTTTGTCTTCAGAAGTTGTGCAATTGTTGTTGACAAGGCCTAATTGTCGTCATGATGACATGGTTTAGACATCACAAACTTAACATGAAAGAATCATTCATTGCGACACTTAAAAAACAATAAAAACACTTGAGGCCATTTAGAATGACAATTCTTATGATTGAAGGTAGCTCCAAAATCGAAGCATAGGAAAAATTTTGGAGGGGGATTTGTAGCAGCTACCACATAACCACACAAATAATGAGGGTCGATCTACTTATGTTGTGGCCATGAATGCATAGAAGGCTAATTCCATCTCATCTCTCTGCTCTGCAACATGAACCTGGTATTGAAGCTCTCCATTGTTGCTCTTCTAGTCAACGAACCTATTTCTATAGTGCTTCCTCATATGTTTTTCCTCGCCACAATAATGACCATAATCTTCCCCTTGTCTAGTGCCATCTGCCATGGACAATACTAATGGCCTTAGTTACCTCAACGTATTTTCGATCCCAAATTTTCCAATCTCGTTTAATCCTGAATTACTTTAAACAAAACTATGCCAAATGCTCAAATCACTAATAGTTAAAACCACTTCTTCGTATCAGATCGTCAATCACTGGGAGGTACCACATTCTTGGAAAAAGAAAAAGGCACTGAAAGCGGTCTCAGGGGAGCAACCTCTTATTCTCGGGGCAGATGCCTTTCGGGAAAGTTTGGAGTGATTGAAGGAGAGGGCACTGTTGGGTCCGCGGCACCATCTGAGGATCACTTGCGAACAGGTCAAGTCTTGGGTGCAAACACAATGGTTTCATGTCCTGAAATATCATCCGAAAGTAAGCAGTTTGTCTAATGGTGGATTGCTTCCACTTCCTCTGCCCTGAAGACTCTGAACTCATTTTGGCGTCCCCTAAGGTCAAGGGTAGGGGGTTCCTTGTGCTGCAAAGATGGCGAGCCGGATTCGAACCGTTCAGGTAAATTTCACGTCGGAATCTAGTTTGTTCCAAATTTCCCGGGCTCCCACTTGAACTATGGAACGAGGCGACAATTGGTGATATAGCAAATCTTATACGCAAATTTTACTTCTAGGATGGGGGGGGGGAGCTTCGAACAACTTGACAAGAGGATTGCATGGGTTCTGGTAGAAATGGATTTTGGGAAGGAATTGTTTGGCAGACTTGGAGATCAAATGGGGGACATATTATATCAGAATCATTATCGATTACTGGGGATACCCTTTCGGTGCCTACTATGCCATGAGACGGGTCATTTGAAACATGTTTTCCCTCAGAGATTTACAATTGGAGGCATACGAAGCTCGAAGGACTCAGCGGAAAAAGGTGAGGTGGGATCCAGAGATTCAACCCTATATTTTCAGGCACAGTCTCGGGACATGCAATCGAGTAGTCCTTACCTTCAGAAAGATTGTGCACGAAATAATTTTTTATAATCAGAAATTACTTTCAAGATGACGCATGACAGTTCAGAAAATTTGTGTTTGGGTGGGGATTTAGTCCATCTGGAACCGGGTTTGACTGATTATGGTCCTAAGGAACGTTTTTTTCTAAATCTACCTTCCGATGGATCGGTTGATCAGCCGAGGGAGTACAATTTTGAACCCAGCCCATTACATCGTCACGTTTTAAGGAGGGTCTTGCGATTTCTGAGCTCGGACAGTTTTCAAATTGTCCTTACATCCCAATATCCTTTGTAGTTGTTGTGGGAGACCCCATCTCACCAGATAAGGATTTAGAGGCTTTGTCACAATCCTCATCTTTTGAAATGGAGCCCCTGGAAATCAGAAGTTCCTTCTTCCAACCTGGGAAAGGGAAGGAAAAGGTCGCTCCACCAGGATCCTCTGTACCAAAAACAAATGGGCTACTAAATACAAGAAAATTTATGTCTGCAACCAAGCAATTCCCATTCTTTTGGATTTGGGTGAATCTTTTGTGGGAGGCTCACTAGATAATTTTGAACGTATTTGTGGGAAAAATTTGAACGAAGACTCCTTCGTTTGTCAGGTCCTTATAGGGGATGTACCCATCTCTCAGGTGCCCCATGATAATCATGCCTCTGAACATTCAGGGATTGGGTGCGGCCCATAAAGCTAGGGTACTCAGGGGTTTGGTCTGGCTTCATAATCCCTCTAGTATTTTTCTTCAGGAAACAATGTTCCCTCGAGAGAGTTCTTGGGTTGTTATGACGTATGTCTTCCCGATTGGTGTTTTTGTGCATTAGATGCATTGGGCCTTTTTTGTGGTTTTTGTGGTCTAGGAGCGATGTCGAACCCAAATTTTTTATCCTTACATACCTTCTGTATTAATGCAAGCATCCTGTCTGTGCATCTGTTGGGAACTTCTCATAGAGTATCTTTCATTAATCTATATCCCCCGTATGGCATCTGTTGGGAACTTCTCATAGAGTATGTTTCATTAATCTATATGCCCCATATGTTGGTAGGCGTACATTTTGGGAGAAATTTGGAACTTCTGGTATTTTGAGATTGAACTCAATTATTTTGTTTGGATATCTCAACTTGAAAGTGGGGAGACACGAAATCTCTAGGGTTCAAAGGCCATAAAGGATCCATTATCTAAGTTTTTTTTAGACATGATGGACTCTTTTGCAATGTGCGATATTGTCCCAGAGACCATTGTATCCACTTGGCGGAATGCTTGTACAGGGATGAAAGGCATTTTGAAGCGCCTGGATCACTTTCTCATCAACCAGTGTTTGGTTGGGCTTTTGACGGGGTAGCCTCTAAGGTCATTCCCTCCATTCTATTTGACCATCAATCGATTATTTTATCATGGAAGGGATGGGATTTCAAGATGAATTACCCTTTCAAATTTAACTCTACTGGCTCCATAATGCGGCTTTTGTTGAATTGGTCGCAGGTGTTGGGAATCACGATTGCCGTTAGACTAAAACCCATAGGTGTTAGACAACGATCGCATCACCAGAGATAAGGATCCACGGGAGGCAGTGAGTTCATGTCGCTAAACACACAAGGAGGATTGGTTTATCCAATGTCCAACAATCTCCCCCCAATGTGAGCCACATGTGTATCGAACTCGTGACCTATGCTCTAATACCACTTTTTGGGAATCACGATTTCCGTTAGACCAAAACCCACAGGTGTTGGTCAACGATCGCATCACTAGAGATAAGGATCCATGAGAAGTGGTTAGTCCATGTCGTGAAACACATGGGGAGCATTGGTTTATCCAATGTCCAACAACAGGCGCATAGAGACGACTTGCCATCCCTACCCTGTATGGCTAGTTGGGAAATATATGTGGTAAATTGTGGTCCCTCAAGAAGGAAGCCAAAATATGGATAAAGAGGAAAAAAGGTGAAGATATTAAGTTAGTTATAGATATTGACATAGCTCTAAGATACTATAACGATCTTGTGGACCCATTATTTTTCTCAGGACACTAAAAGGAGAAAATCATAGAACTAGAAGGGGAGAAGAATAAGATTCTGCTTGCACAAGAATCTGAATGGCAATTGAAGAGTTGCAGACATGGGTGGCAGGCGAGGACAAAAATACCAAATTTTTTCATGCATGTGCCAACCATAGGAAACAGAGAAATTCGATAAGAGGCATCAGGGGTGCAGATGGACAACTTTTACTAAATCAACAAGGTATAGAACAAGAAGAACTTAGACATTTCATAAGTCAATATGAAGCAAAGGAATAGAACTATGCCTCTCATGTTTAATCAGGAGGAAAATGAGTTCCTCAGTAGGTTGATCCAGAAAGAAGAGATTATTGAAGTACTAAAGTCTAGTGTGAAAGAGAAAAGCCTTGGGTCAAACGGTTGGGGGGTGGAACTGTTTCTCCACTTCCAAGAACTAATGTTACTAGATATTCTTGTGGCTACAGAAGAATCAAGAACCATTGGTCACATAAATGGGGCTATGAATGCTTTGTTCATAGCATTAATCCCAAAGAAGGAGCATCCGAAATTTTTATCAAAGTATAGGCCCATATCTCTTTGCAATTCTATTTACAAAATAATTTCTATGTTGATTGCCATGAGGATCAAGAAGACACTATCCACCTTCATCTCCCTTGAAAAAATTAGGTTTTGGATGGCAGACAAATTCAAGATGCATTGACATAGCACAGGAGTGCTTGCATTCCATGAAGGTAAAAAAAAAAGAAGGCGGCAAGTTGACTCAAGGTGGATTTGATCAAATCATGTGATTCCATTGACTAGAATTTTATGAGAATGGTTTTAAATAAGGTGTGCATATCTTCATCAAACATTGGTTGGATCATGGCTTGTTTACAATCTACGAATTTCGAGATAATTATCAATGGATTACCGAATTGTTTCTTTAGGGCTCACAGGGGACTCTGACAAGGGTGTGTTTTATCGCCACTACTTTTCATTCTGGTTATGGACTGCCTTAGCCACAAGCTAGGAGAGGCAAGGGACAACAATAGAATCAAGGGAGTGAAAGTCTCTAGGAACATGCATGTTACACATCTGAAGTTTGTAAACGACCTTCTATTTGGTGGTATGAACAATCATGAGGAATGGGGGTCAATACTACAAATCATCAAGACATATAGCGAAGCATCTGGCCTATATATGAGAAGAAATAAATCAGTATTGATCATTTATGATAAGGAGGATCCTCGATGTAGGGAGATATGTAACCTATATGGGGTCACTGCGGTACATTTAGAAGAGGGGATCAAATATTTGGGATTTCATCTTAAGGCAAATAATAGCAACAAACACTGGGAATGGTTGATCAATAGATATAACATGAAATTCTCTGGTGGGCACACAAGTGGTTAACAATTGGTGGAAGAATGGCTTTAGTCAGATCTGTCCTACAAAACATTTCGGTATTATGGATGCATTTATTTATGCTGCCTATGGAGATTTGTCACAAGATAGTTGATATTATGGCTAGATTCATTTGGACATGGACCCAATATGAAGGGGAAGATACGTTTGGTAAGATGGAAAGCCATAGCAAGGCCGATTGAAGTGGGGGGATGGGGTATACTGGACACTCTCATTTTTAACAGAGCCTTGATCATCAAAAACTTGTGGAGGGTGTCAACAAAGAATGGAATTTGGGGGCACATCATCAGAGACAAGTATATGAATGGTCAATCTTTCACGATCTGGACCAGGAAGGGGCCAAGGAGGACCTTAGATTCCTCGTATATTTGGAGAAGTATGACAAAAAAATGTCACTGGATGATGGGGTTTCTGCGATGGGAACTTGAGGATGGTAGAAAGGTGGAGGTGGGACTGGATGCATTGAAGGGCTTATATGGTAACCACTCCATTTCGGATGGTATTTTTAACACCCTTCATGACAAGGGCATTATAAACTTTGCACATATCAATTGCAGAAACAACCATTTCATCTTATAACAATCATGGTTGAGGTCTATTGACCTTGGACTACATGGCAACTTGCCCATCGAGTGGGAAGATTATCTTACAACACTGTACGATGTAGGGGTTTACATTGGTGAAGGCGAAGAAAGTTTGCAGTGGGAAGGTACAACAAGTAAAGGATAGCCGAGGGTCAAGGATATTTACAATAGTCTCCATTTAGTTAAGAGAAATTTGAGTATAAAACATGGTACAAAGTTGCATGGGGTGGGGGATTCTTGAATAAAACTCCTTTGTTTTGGTTGGTTGGGCATTCATAATAGAGTGCTAAAGTGGGATAATTTTCAAGGCAGGGGATTTCAAGGCCCTAGCATTTGTCCCATGTGCATGAATCAAAATGAGGAAATTGACCATCTATTAATAGGTTGTACATTTTCCAAGGAGGTGTGGGGAGGGGTAATGTATTTACTACATCTAGAACATTCAGGACCACTACATTCTCTGAGTACATGCTTCTATACATGGTTCAAGAACAGAGCATTGTGCATTACCCTTTTATGTCATATGAACCATTTGGTGCAGCTTGAATGCTTGGATATTTGATCACAAAAGGCTAGTGATCCGGGAGGTGGTCTTGAAAACCATTTCATACGTCGCAGAGATTAGACCCAAGAAGGTTGTGCATAGTAAGAGAAAGGTTAAAATTAAGGACATAAAGGGGTTATATCCTAGAGGATTTTTTGATGGGGCATGCCAACAGCGAAAATGTGGATGTGGTGTTGTCATTACATTGGCGCCGGGGTGATTCTACCACTTATGGTGGAAGGAAGGACAGGGAACAAACAGTAGAGTTGAATTCATAGCACTTTGGGGTTATCCTCACATGCGCCAAATGGTTGAGAATGGAACAAATTTTCGTACATGGAGATGCTAAGAGCATCATAGATTGGGTCAAGGATTACGCTTTATTCAGCTCCCACATATTGTCCAACTGGATGAAGCGCATTAGAACTCTAGCAAACAATTTTTAGAGCATTACTTTCTCGCACATATACAAAGAAGAGAACCAAGTAGCATACCTTCTTTCTAAGAGGGGTATTGACTCAGAGCCAAGTAAGTTTCATGTAAGTTTCATTTCGATGCATGTGTACAAGGCACACTAATGAATGTTGGTATTTCTACGTATGTCGGTACCAACAACTTTTGTTGACTTTTCTTTTCAGTAAAGCTTTTGTTGGCTTTACATGATCTTGTAGAATTAAAAGTGATTTACAATCTTTTTGTTTCTGAAATTAGGTAGAATATAATAGAAAGATACTCGTTGTTTAAGTCAGGAAAATCTCAATATACTCTCTTTTTTTACCACTATAGTAAAATAGAATATAATAAAAAGATACTTATGGTTATAGATAGAAAAATCCATAAAACTTTGAATAGAAAATATACTCCCTTTTTATTAATAAAAAGAAAGCGTTTTTTGATTGACAAAAAAATTCCCAAAAAAACCCATTTCTTCAAACATATCTATATTAAGACCTAATATAGATATCCAAAATCTTGCATGATATGTATTCCATATCACAATCTGAATAAAAAATTTAATAAAGGCAATGATAGAATTTAATTCTCTTTTTAATGAAGATGGTTCATTTTTTAACAAAAAAAAAAAAAATTGAAATCTTATTTACCCAATTCAACATCTTCTTACAACGAATCTGCCATGTGATTGTCTATATGTTCAGTTATTTATTTTCACATTACTCAGACACTGCCACAATTTATCATTTATCAGGGTTGAAGTTCAACCTTAAATCTCTGCAATCAATATCAATAATATTGATAAACTGTTATTCAGTAATCTGTAAACCATAACTATGTTACTTAGTAATATGTAATCAGTAACTGTATTATGAAGCATCATTGTTCCACTGCTTGATCTAGAGCAGTTTGTCCGCGACATTTTCGCCTTCTGAAAGAGCTCCATAGTCCACTGACTCCTTTTCTATGGCCTTAGAAGAGCCCATTGCTCTACTGCTTCTGCTATTACCTAACCCTAACACTAACCCTTGAGCCCAGAGAGTGCCAAAACACAGTAATTTATGATGCTATCGCTGGCTGACTTGTCATTTGAAGCAAGTTCTTCAGAGAAGCGAAATTGTCCACAATGTGTACTTGCATTGATAAACCCACCAACATCATATGCATTAGCAGCAGAAACAATCTCAATCCCTGCAGATTGACAGGAAGCGAGTGCAGTTGAAGGGGCAGCAGGGGATCCAATTCAACTCGATCCAAGTGAGGCAAAGACATTTCCTTCTTAGACCTGCAAGGAAATTTCAACAATTTTCAATAGAAAAAATAAATAAAATAGAAGACGAAACATTAGGCTGGAATCAAATCAAATAAAGGCACGCATACGCCCTATCGGTTGAGTAGAGCCAAAAAGGACAGAGAAGAGGCGCCGAACGAGAAGATGATAAGGCGGCCTTCAAATCATTTAAATTTCTTCTGCATAATTTGGTAATTCGCCTTACAGATCCCAAACAATACCTTTGCAGCTTTTACCTCTTGCTCTGCAATTGATGTGGACACCTGCACGGTTAGGATGAATCTACTCATAAACCAAACAGAATGCCGGTGGTAATCCATAAATTTTGTGAGATATAACCTCCAAAAAAACTCAAAATCCCATCTCAAACAAAGCAAGTGGACTCACAGACAAAAGAAACATACAATTTTTGTAGTTAGTTTAGACGCCGATGGTAGGGTGAAACGCTTCGAATCTTTTCCACTGCAAGGAGATGACGCCTTCGCTACAGAAAAGAAATCTCTAGCTGTGGCTGCAACTTCCGTAATAGACGGGGCTCATGATGTCACCTCATAAGCTTTCTTCAAGAATGTTGTTTATAGTGAATCAAAAAGAAAAGACAAACAATGATACACGAAGAAAACCCTACCTTAGCATCTACCTTTACATCATCGTGCAGGTATATGGGATTTGGATGGTTTCTTCCACTAAAATTAGAATATGCTCAATTAAAGACCCTGTACATGAACAGGGGTGGTGGCGCAGTTGGTTAGCGCGTAGGTCTCATAGCTTATCTGAGAAATCCTGAGGTCGAGAGTTCTAGCCTCTCTCACCCCAATTGTCTTTTTTGCCTACTGAAATCCTGAGGTCGAGAGTTCGAGCCTCTCTCACCCCAATTGTCTTTTTTGCCTACTGTTCGGAGTATTGAACTCCATTAAATTTTCTTTCACTCGTAAAATTTATGTGGCGCATTCTCTGAAACCCCTCGGATTTATGTGCTGATTATGCCCCCGACGCAGCGCCACAAACATTAACTCAATCTTGGAAACTTCCGAACATAGTGAAGAGTTCTACCTCCTTCACCAGCAGGAATCGAACCCGCACGGAGAAGCGCATTTAAAACCCATTAAATTTTTTTATGTATCGTAGATCGTCGATAGCAGGGTTCGAACCTGCGCGGGCGTAGCCCAATTCATTTCAAGTCTTTTTCCTTACCCACTCGGAAATCTATTTCTTTTTGGTTGTCATATGACATGCCTTTGTTCACTTTATTTCAGTTTTATAAATTTGAATTATTTTTCCCTTATTCATATTATTTACCCTTTTTGATAAAAAAAATTCTCAATATAAAATAAAATAAATCTAAATATCTTTTGAGACACGTATCATTTATATTTCTATAAATTAATATATAACAACAAAAAAATCTTTTAAATAAGGTTGTTTTCTTAAGAAAAAAGTCATTGCAGTGATATATGGTTTGATAGGCATGGTATTTAAATGATATTTGTTAATAATATTGAATATATAGTTGTAATGCAAGTATGTATATAATTTAGGGTGTTTTTAACTTAAAAATATATATATGAAATAGTAAATCATTTCATAATATGTGATGATTAGGAGAGTGAGTAAGGTTAGTATGTTCTCACTCATAAAGTGTTATGCATGATTAATATATTTGGTGTTGGTGTTTTGTTATTTCATAATATGTGATGATTAGGAGAGTGAGTAAGGTTAGTATGTTCTCACTCATAAAGTGTTATGCATGATTAATATATTTGGTGTTGGTGTTTTGTCTTGAGGAGTTATCATAATGAGGATTTATATATGGGATTGGATTATTGCAAATACTAACTTCATTTTTAGATGGTTTCCAATTGTTGAAGGTTTTTTTTGAGGTAATGGAGTAATTTAATGGACATCATGACAATGCAATAATATGATTATGTATCTTATATAGTTTTGAATTTTGTATATTTCCTCTATCTAAAGTGTTTGGCGAGCATACTTTGTGCTTTGCATCTGGTCTAGTCAACTTTTATTAGTATTAGAGAAATTATGAAGTCTAAAATGGGCCTCAAAACAAAAATGTACTACCAAAATCAACTTTAAAAGAACCAATAGGATTCAAGATGATGATGTCAACAATATGATTATGCATCTGATATAGTTTTGAATTTTGTATATTTCCTCTATCTAAAGTGCTTGGTGAACATACTTTGTGCTTTGCATCTGGTCTAGTCAACTTTTATTAGTATTAGAGAAATTATGAAGTCTAAAATGGGCCTCAAAACAAAAATGTACTACCAAAATCAACTTTAAAAGAACCAATAGGATTCAAGATGATGATGTCAACCGTGGGGATGGTTCACAACTTTGTAGTTAAAAAAAAAACAACTAATTTTTCACCTTGTATTTTAAACTTATCTCTTTATGGTTTTACTCAAATTTTGATCAGGAGTGCTTGTTGGAGGCAAAATTTAATTCCTCCACCAAGGAGTACCCATGTTGCATACTTTTGATGGACTTTGCTACATAAAAAAAAATGAGAAATACATGAAAAACATGATTGCAATCATGTTTTTTCATATATTTCTCATTTTTTTTGTAGCAGTCTATAAAAAATATGCAACATGCATACTCTTTGGATGAGGAATTAAATTCTACATCCAACGAGTGCTCTTGCTCGAAATTTGAGTAAAATCGTAGGGAGATAAGTTGAAAAAATAGTTTTTTCTTTTTTCCCTCTAAAATTTGATGTTGTAATTTAACTTTTTATTATTATCTTCACTATTATTTTATAATATTCCTTAGGAAGTCCATTTTAGACCTCAAAATTTCTCTAATGGAATCTTTTTATTGTCGAATTTTCGTCTCCACTCCCATTGCAGTTGAGGTTATCCAAGGATAGTAGGCTAGTTTCATGGGCTTTGTGGTTGGTTATCATGGTGCACTAGAAAAATCATTGCCAGAAAGGTAGAGATGACAGAGGTAGAGGGGGTTGTGGTATAGAAGGTGGTTCATGAGCTCGAATCTGGGTTGTGGAATCAACATATGCTTTTGACGAGCGAACCCCGAACGAAATTAAAAAATAGTTGAAGGATGTGGAAGAGGATGTTGCAATGGAGTGGGCATACATGTTAGGGTTTGAGGTAACAATGTCCCTAATAGCTTGCATTCCTAATAAGTAATACATGCAGACAACTGAGCCAATACATATACAAAACATAACTCTACTAGAGAATGAAGACACTTTTAAGAAAATTCTTGTTTGTAGAATTTTCTTGTAGATTCAAACTGCAAATTGTAATAAGCTAAAACATTTGACTTGAATCTACTCTACTTATCAGCGGAAAAAATAAATGATCGATGGAATCACGAAGCATAAAAGAGAGAATTCAATCACACATAACACAATAATTTTCTACGAAAGCCACAACTAAAAACCCCTGCTATATGTATATTGCGTTAATCAGAAAATATGAGAATATTACAATCATTTGCCCAAGTCTGAGCAACCTCTGCACTATCTCTATCTATCTCACTGCTTCGTAGACAAGTTCAAACTAATACTTAGCCAATTCTATTGTCTGCCAAACTCCTATTTCCTTGCACAGTTTCCTAGGGAATTAGCCGATATTTTGTTGGGAAATTCCACAAATATGAATTATGCAATCCTCATAGGCCTTCCTCTGATTACATTCACCACCTGTACAATTCGGATGATTATACAATTGATAGTACAATGTCCCTAAACTCCAATCTTAACTGGGTCTCTCCGATCTAACATGCATGAGTTAATTATGAGTGAATCTTCAGTTTACTAGTTGATCAGTGGTGGTTACACCCCACTATTGCAGGTTACATCTCACTACTGGATCTCCCACTAATTCTTCCATTAGTTGGAACTAGTTTAACTGATTTTAACTTAGTTAAACTGAATTAAATAATTACAACTCAAAATAAACTCAACTAGAGCTCCTAAAACATAGGAGACACTCTACATAACTCAAGTTAGACCCTCAACTCAAATTCATTGAGCCAACGAAGTCGAATTAACTTACTTAACTATTACAAGTTCTCATGAGATGTGGAATTACAATTTAATTCCTAATTTAATTCAAGGACAAAATTAAATTAGGATTTTCTTGTTGCATTTTCAACACACCCTCTCAACAAGAAAGGGATTATCTGCTACCCCCATCCTGCCTATGTGAAACTCGAATTTGCAGCTTGAAAATGCATTTGTCAAAATCCACATCCTCCTCCTTTGTACAAATGTATTCCAGCAACAAGATTCTCCTATGCACACAATCTCGTAGATGGTGATAATGAATGTCGATATGCTTGGACCGATCATGAAAAATTGGATTCTCAAAGAGCTTGATACAACTCTGATTGTCACAGTAAATCACTGTAGGATCCATCTGCTAACCAAATAACCCAACAAGGATCTTCCTCATCCATATAGCCTCACAAGTTGCTTGACTAGCAGCCATGTACTATGCTTCTGCCAAACTAAGTGCAACTGATCTCTGCTTCCAGATGTACCAAGAAACTATTGTTGACCCAATATTGAAGATTCCCCCTTATGTGCATTTCTTATTGGATGTAATCCCTACCCAATCTGCATCTATCAAGCCTTGAAGCTTCACTCCCTCTAGTCATTTTTACCAAATACCAAACTGAGTGGTGTCTTTGAGGTCTCCCAACACATGTTTAGCTACCTTCAAATAAAGTTTGGTTGGCTTGACTAAGCTGGTTAACTGCAAAACACATGTTCGGTCATGTGTTCACCAAATACATAAGTGAACCCATAAGTTGTCTATAAATAGTAGCCTCCACGACGTCACCTAAAGTAGCATCTTCCTTCCTCCAATTACCTGCTAGAGGAGTCTCCATGGGTTTGTTGCACTCCATGTGGAACTTTTTCAGTATCTCGTTGGCATACTTTCCCTGAGAGACAAACACTTCCTCATCTCCTTGCCATACTTCCATACCAAGAAAGTAATGCATGAGCCCTAGGTCATGCATCTCAAATTTTCTTGCAAGATCCTCTTTGTAAGATTTTATCAACTTCTCATCACCTGTTAGAATCAAATCATCGGCATATAATATTATAATCAACAATTTACCTTAAAACACAAAATGGTAAAGGTTCACATTTGCTTCACTTTTGGTAAATCCCAACCCCGTGAAATAGCTGTCAATTCTGGTGTACCAAGCACAGGGTGCTTGTTTTAGTCCATATAATGCTCATTTGAGTCTGCATAAATTTGACTCTCTATTGAAGGTCTCAAACCCTTCTAGCTGCTTAATATACACCTCTTTCTCAATCATGCCATTGAGGAAAGTTGTCTTCACATTCATCTGATGTATCTTCCATCCCATTTGCACTGACAGTGCTAGAATAGATCTGATTAAAGAGTACCTTGCTAATGTATCAAAGGTCTCATCTTAATCAATTCCCTCCACCTGAGAGAATCCTCTAGCCACAAATTTGGCCTTGTCTTTCTCCAAACTCCCATCTATTTCTTGCTTTACCTTGTAAATCCATTTGGAACTCACCACTGACTTGTCTGCTAGTCTTGGGACCACTTCCCAAACATTGTTTCTGATAATGGAGTCATACTCCTCAACCATGGCATCAACCCATACTAGTTCTTGCACTACTTCCTTGAATGAGGATGGCTCAACCTTTACACTCTTGTTCATCAGAGCCATGTAGCCAGTGTATCGATCTGGTGACCGTCGTTGCCTGCACTGTGATGTGGGTGCTCCTACATTCTCTCTAGCATCATGTGTCAATATGTCAGCCTCTATGGTGTGTTTCCTTCCATATCTAGAAGTCTCTACATGAGTGGGTGCTTCCACTTTCTTCTCCTCTACATGTGGTTTCTCCACATCATCTTGAGGTTCCTCCTTTGAAGCTAAAAGCTCATCATCTACATGTAACTGAATCTCCCTCTCAAAAGAACATCTCATGGACTTCTCTTCATCGAACTTCACATCTCTGCGAACTATTGTCATCCTGTTGGATGGAAGGTACACCTGATAGTTGTAAGGTGTATTAGTGTAGCCCACAAATATGCCCAACTCAGTTGTTGGCTCTAGCGTTTTTTGTACATCCTTGGTAACATGACAGTAGATTGATGAACCAAAGATCCTAAAGTGTGCCACATCTGGTTTCTTACCTGAAAAAACTTCTTTTGGTGTACTCATCCCAAGAATTTGATGAGGGCTTATGTTCTGCAAATAAGCAGTTGTGTTGCATGCTTCAGCCCACGAGTGCAATGGTAAGCCTTGATCATGTAACATCGCTCGTGCAACTCCCATAATACTTTTGTTCTTCCTTTCAGCCACCCCATTCTAATGTGGGTTATGAGGTGCTACTAACTCTCGATGTGGGTTATGAGGTGCTACTAACTCTCGTCGAATGCCTTCTGATGCACGTAATTTTTGAATTCATTCGACACATATTCTCCATCATTATCGCTTCTGAGAGCTTTAACTTTCCTGCTAGTATCTTGCTCGACAAGAGATTTAAATTCACAAAATTTAGCGAACGTTTGATCTTTCTTCTGCATGAAGAAAATATAGCACTTATGAACAAAATAATCAACAAATATTACATAATACATGTGCTTCGTTGTGGAAGTTGTCGAGAACAATCCACACACATCTAAGTGATCTCTATCAAGGATCGTTTTTGTTCGACTGTCTTTATCATGAAAGAAAGCTTTGGTGTACTTCTGCAATGTACACCCTTTGCATGTGTCTCTCTACTCTACTGTACCTTTGGGAAGTCTTGTAGAATTTTTTTGCATGATCTTCAAAGCTTTGTGATGCAAGGGACCCAGTCTTCTATGCCACAACTCGTCGATGTCTCGGCTTTGCACCTTGTCTGCTTTGTGCTCAAAATAGTGTAGTCTTCTACATACAATTTCTAGAGATTCTTCACCCGAACCCCGATCCACCTCACTTGTCCTGAGGCTATGTGATGAAGGAAATACTTTCCCTTGCTAAATATTACACCCTATCCACGACCCTCCAACATGGCAACTGAAACCAAATTCTTCTTCAAACCCAGAACATACGTGACATTTTTTAATGTGAGAGGAGAACCAGACTCTCTCTGAAAGGTAATAATACTGATGTCGGTCACACTATACCTCCCGTCATCTCCCATCTTGATGTGCATCTCGAGGTCCTTCTCCTCCAATTCACTAAAGAAATCTTTGTACCACACACTACCCATATGGAATGAGGCTCCACTATCTAGGTACCACACACTACCCATCACCGATGTTACCATGCAAGCGATGAGGGTGAAATACAACTCGAATTGTGAAGCAAGAGCTTCACCTGACACTGCTCCTGAGGGCTTCTTACTAGCCTTCTTATGCGAACACTTTGTGGCATTGTGTCCCAGCTCATGACAGTGAAAACATTAAATCTTTGATATGTCCTTCTTCTTGCCGCCTTGGTTGGAATCTTATTTGTAATGGGATGAATTCCCCTTCCCTTTCTTCGTCTTTCCAGCTAAATCATAGTTCTCCTCATCATCATTCTTGGATGAGGATCCATCCCTGGTGTTCCACTGAATCTCTTCTTGTACCAAGTCAAACCACAATCGCTCCCATTCTGGTAGCTTCTCCCTCCCATTCACTCAGTCCTGGTAGTTGTGTCAGCACTTGGGAAGGCCTAGAAGTGCTAGGCTCACCAAATCGTCTTTAGCAACTATAACACTGACACTTCCAAGCTCATCCCTACATTGGTTGAACTTGGTCAAGTACTTAAGTATTGTTTGCTCTGATACCATGTAGAAATTTCTTGTAGATTCAAACTGCAGATTGTAATATGCTAAAAAAATTGACTTGAATCTACTCTACTCATCAGCGGAAACAATAAATGATCGATGAAATCATGATGCATAAAAGAGAAAATTCAATCACGCATAACGCAATAATTTTCTGCGGAAAGCCACAGCTAAAAACCCATGTTATCTTTATATTGCATTAATCAGAAAATATGAGAAGATTACAATGATTTACTCAAGCCTGAGCAACCTCTGCACTATCTCTATCTATCTCACTGCTTCCTAGATAAGCTCAAGCTAATACTTAGCCAATTTTGTTGTCTACCAAACTCCTATTTCCTTGCATAGTTTCCTAAGGAATTAGCCCATATTTAATTGGGAAATTCCACAAATATAAATTGTGGAATCCTCATAGGCCTTCCTCTAATTGCATGCACCACCTGTACAATTCAGATGATTATACAATTGATAGTACATTGTCCCTAAACTCCAATCTTAACTGGGTCTTTCTCTGGTATAACATGCATGATTTAATCACAAGTGAAACTTCAGTTTACTGGTTGATTAGTGGTGGTTACACCCAACTACTGCAAGTTACACCTCACTGCGGGATCTCCCAATAATTCCTCCATCAGTTGGAACTAGTTTAACTGATTTTAACTCAGTTAAACTGAATTAAATAATTACAACTCAAAATAAACTCAACCAGAGCTCCTAAAACATAGGAGACACTCTACATAACTCAAGTCAGACACTCAACTCGAATTCACTGAGCCAACTAATTCAAATTAACTTAACTATTACAAGTTCTCAGGAGATGTGGAATTACAATTTAATTCCTAATTTAATTCAAGGACAAAATTAAATTAGGATTTTCTTGTTGCATTTTAAAGATTGTTGGACAAGAATGACACTAAGAATGAAATCTTGATGGTGTTGGATGATGCGGTTGTGCAATTGTAGGATATTGACAATTGACTTGTGAGCTTGGAGGCTGAGGAAGCTACATTTCCTAGCCCTAGAAGCTCTCACTAGGCTAAGAAAGTTGTGATTAAGGTTGATACCTCTCTTTCCACCTAGTTTCTATGTATGTGCTCCTTGTAGTGACTCTGCTTTCTATTTATCGTCGATTAGGTAGCTAGGATCTAGTTCTAGTTAATGATTTGGGTAGACATAGAATCCAAATTTTGAATTCTACTACTATTTACTTCACTAAGCCTACCTAGGCAAGAGGTAACCACAATTTCAATAAATAAGGAAAGAGAGAAATTATTATGTGTGCTTCTTGATGAATCTTGAAGTGTTGAATGGATAAGCAACAAGAGGATGCTAGCTACATGAATCATGCACACATGACAAGAAAACAAGCTTTCTTATTCAACAACTAACAAATCCCTAGATCTCTGTAACACCCCTTGATGACCCTACTATTATGAACATAGTAGTGAAAGCCACACTAGCGTGGAGACAACCACAACTAGTCAAAACATAAATTAATAATTTATCTAAATTAATGCAACTAGAAGTTGTACTGCCTTACAAATCTTTGGTGAGAGAAAATTCCCAAATTCCATTCATTACCCTAAAATGTTGCATCTTTATCCACTAAAGAATATCTAAATTAAACATCAAAATTAATTAAATTTATCCTTAATTAATTATATTAATTAATTAAAATGATGAGAAATCGTAATTAATTATAGTTTTTAATGAATTAATTATAATAATATAAAAATTATTAATCCATTTAATTAGTTAAATGTGAATATGAATCATGTCGACTGAGTTTATTGTGGAGGCAGTGTATCTTGTCATGAATTTCAATAAATCCTAATGAATTAAAAATTAATAATGATTGTGGAATTACCCATCATCATTTTATCTCCTGGGCACTGCCTCAACTCTTTTCCTAAGCCTGTAGTATGTAATTTTGATTAATTAAAAAAGAAGAAGAAAAATCATATTTCCTGTGTGCATTTGTTAACATGACCCAACCCTCTTAATCATATTTCTCGTTGTGATGGTTGTTTCTGAGTTATTTAATGACAACTTTATTGCTACTCTCCATACTACCAAAATTCAAAATTGGTTTATTTAAGTTATACCCGAAGGAGTTAATGTCCACATAATTAGTATACTATTATGATAAAACATGATATGTTGATCATAACTAAAAGATCATAAATGGAAACCATAATTAAAGAATATACATGGGTGAATACATGTTGCAAGGCATAATTATTTATCCTGGGAAAGAATATAAGAAGCATTTACTAGAAATATTGTTTAGGTTGTATACAGAGTGAGAATGATTTTTATAACTGCATGCACTTCTTAATTTTCTTATGTATTAGATAAAGATGTTAGGTTGAGATGTTGATTTCATAAATCGTTTCGGTTAACTATTTCAGATACATCCAAACTAATTACTTTAGATAGATCTAGACCTTATTGCAATTATTTTATTAAAGCTCTTAAATAATAATGGGAGAAGTCCTTGTCCATGGGTCTTAGATAGACAATGATTGGGTGTTCTGTTAAGGTACTCCTTGACGTGAAGTCACTGGTTCAATTCTCTGCCCTAATCTGGGTGAAATATTGGGCATGATAGCCCTGCCAAGCTTATAAAAAAAATTACAAAAAAAATGCATTACATAAAAGCTTTCTCAGTGTTTCCTTAGTGTGGCTTCTCTCATTGCATTTTCTTCATAAAACTTAAGATGAACAAATTGCTTTCCCATAAACACCCTCATTTCCCAGTCATTTAGGATTCTAGGCCTCTTCAAATCAACATTGCCAATTAAATTATTAGACAAGCAAGTCTTGTTTTGATGGTGTGTATAGGAGGTACGTTACAACACAAGTGTCGGTGCACATGCTAGGTCTTCATTGAGCAAATAAATTCTTATGTTGGACTCTAAACCCAATTAATATTGTTCAACCTTTCGATTAATGGGGGCACTTGGGTCAAGTGTGGGGTGGCATGTAATACACTAACTATTGTTTATAAAAAAAAACATGTACTTATGCCAAATATGATGATCTTGAACAACTCAAACTCAAGCTTGTCCTTTGAATTTAGTATAATGTTAAAATGACCTTGGATGGTGCTACGTATCAAGCTTGGAATTTCAAATTTAGTTTATTTGTCAAATAGAAATTAGAGGACGATCATTTGCTTTTCATGCCTTACATTTTATGTAGATTCATCAGTGTCAATTTTGTTGTTGTTATATGCAAACTTTGTATAACAATTGGGAGGTAGGCTTGAAAATAGTCATCCTTAAAAGGAGAAAGCACAATGACTTACTAGTCTAGCTTTAGTGCACCAAAAATTTATGAAGGTTCAAGTAATTCTTAGAAACCACAACATCGTAGAAATGAGGCTCCAAATAAAAGGTGATGTAAATGCGGAAAAGGACAACACCTAAAAAAGGATATAAGGAATAATATGACAAATATGACAAACCCAATATATTAAGTAATCAATATGTTAAAAAATATGTAATTATAGAACTTAAATTTTGCATCCTTGCATATCATCTAAAGCATGTTTGGTTATTTATAATTGTTTATTTGACATATACAAATATCCATAAAAAAAATGAGAAATATTTTTTCAAAACCTTTAAGAATGCAATCTACAATCAACCATATCTCTTTCACTTGCTAATGGTGAATGTTCTTCTTTTTATTACTTGGTGGATGTGTAAGCTACAAAACCAATATTCCAAACTCCACACTCTCTCCCACTCCAGGACTAGGTTTGCTTTGTAGCACAACTCTTGGTCGAGAAAATAATTCCTCGATTGGTTGCTTAATCCTGGATTGGTTGCTTAACCCACGCCTTGAGTCTGAGCCCAATCACTATTTAACTCTAGAATATGTGGGTCATAGCCCCAACCCCAAACCTAAGTGGGAAAATAATCCAAAAAAAAACTTAAATGTTATACAAGACAATGTTACATTGTGGGTCCACGTGACTTGATCAATGGTGGAAGGTCTACGCGGAGATCAACAGTCTTGATCTCATCGATCGCAAACTTTGACCTTAGCTCGACTAGTCTGGAACCCAATGGTCCTCTGCTTATGGAGCCAATAGTGCTATCAAGTGCATGAAAGGGTCTTGGGCGACCCCACCTCATGGACCCTAATGGCCAATGATTAGGCTTGGGCGACCCCACCTCATGGACCCTAATGGCCAATGATTAGGCGAGCATTCAATGATAGGAATCAGGACGTTGCAACTGAGATTGAATGTGTCTATACACCCAATGTAAAATACTTATTAAACTGCTTCATCGTATAGCAGGTTTGTCCGCGACCTTCGGCGCCTTCTAAAAGAGCTCCACAGTATGCGAACTCCTATTCCATGGCCTTAGAAGGGCCCCTTGCTCCACTGCTGCTGCTATTACCTAACCCTCCCTAACCCTTGACCCCAGAGAGTGCCAAAAGACAGTAATTATGATGCTATTGGCGACTTTCTTGTCATTTTGAAGCAAATTCTTCAGAGAAACAAATTTGTTCACAATGTGCAATTATAGTGATAAACCCTCAAACATCATTTGCATTAACAGAACAAACAAGCTCCATCCCTGCAGATTGACAGGAAGCGAGTGCAGTTGAAGGAGCAGTAGGGGATCCAATTTCTTCGATCTCAGTGGGGCAAGGCTTTTTCTTCTTGGAACCTGCAAGGAAATTTCATAAAATCAACAAAATAGAAGATGAAACACAAGGCTGGAATGAAATAAAATAAAGGCACGCATACTCTATGAGTTGAGTAGAGCCAAAAAGCACAGAAGGAGAGGACGATGAGGCGGCCTTCAAATCATTTAAATTTCTTCCGCATTGGTAATTCGCCTTACAAATCCCAAACAATACCTTTGCAATTTTTACCTCCTGTTCTGCCATTGATGAGGACACCTGCACGGTTAAAATGACATCGACTCAGAAACCAAACAGATGCCGGTGGTAATCCATAAATTTTGTGAGTTCTAACCTCCAAAAATAGCTCGAAATCCCATCTCAAAGAAAGCAAGTGGACTCACAGACAAAAAAAAATACAGTTTTTGTCGTAAAACTCTTCGAATCTTTCCATTGCAATTAGGAGGAGAAGACGTCTTCGCTACAGAAAAGAAATGTGAAGCTATGGTGGCAACTTCTGTAATAAACGGGGTTGATGATGTCACCTAATGAGCTTTCTTAAAGAATGCTCTTTATACAAGAAGCACAGTGAATCAAAATGAAATGACCCTAAAATCAATGATACACCAAGAAAACCCTACCTTAACATCTCCCTTTACAGGTTTAGCTGGATTCATTCCTAAAGTTTAATTCACTTGCACTTCATATTAACAGGTATGGTGGTGCAGTTGGCTAGCGCGTAGGTCTCATGGCGTAACTGAGAAATCCTGAGAGGTCGAGAGTTCGAGCTTCTCTCACCCCAACAATCATTTTGCCTGCTAGAATCTTTATTGTCACTCGAAACCATGCCAGACAGTTTGTGCGGCGCATTCTCTGAAAATTGTTCATGAACGGGCAGTCTTACGCATATCCTGTTATGAATATGCTACCTACGTAGTTTCCCGTGGTCCAAGGAATCGGACCTGCACGGGAAAGCCCTTTTAAAACCATATTCATAAACACAACACTAAATAAACAAAACGTCGACAGCAGGGTTCGAACCTGCACGGGCGAAGCCCAACAGATTTCAAGTCTGTCTCCTTAACCACTCGGACATATCGACTTCTCTGTCGTGAATTATTTTGAAGAGAGTAGTAATCATTTCCAGAGTTAATTCAAGTCTATTTCCTTCTTCGTCCACATAATAATATATGACATGCCTTTATTCACCTTATTATTTCAGTTTTATAGTTTTTTTTTTTCCGCTGAAAAAGGCAAAAACTTTTTTATTAAGATATAAAAAGTTTGTATACAAAAAGTTCACAGCCGAACTGCTGGCACTAAAGGTCTGAAACAGCTCAACATTCTTGGAGCTATTCTGCTGATATGAGAAACCAAAATACTCTACCTCCCGGATGGAGGTATAATCGCCACTCAGGGCTTCATAAGATAAAACTTGGGGTCTCCTTCGACGAAGGAAAACAACCCCTCACAGCAAAAAATGAGGCCGAAACCATGATGATAGATACATAACAACTATATAAAAGTCTAATTGTTTTTCTGAATACTGAAGTAAAAACTATATTGGAAAATTATATACAAAGAAACATAAATATGTTGCCGCGAAATTGCTGTGAAAAATGATGAGAAAAACTGTAGTCAAGAAGGCTGAGAATATGGAGGCTGATCTGACCTGAAAGACTGTCCCTGTCTGATCTCTTCTACTGTCCAGCAGCCCATATCCTGTTGTAGACCTGCCTTAGATAGCTGATCTGCTTCCTCATTCCTGTCCCTGTAGATATGGCATATCGAAAACCTGTTAAAGAAAGTCTTTAGAGAAAAAATTTCATCAACAATAGTCTTCAAAATCTGATTTTGACAAGAAGCAGTTCCATTGACCCAGTGTATAACATTTAGTGAATCCCCGAATATCTGAATAGTGTTGATGTTTCTGTGAGAAGCCAGCATAGGAGTAATCGTAAGGCCGAAAGTTCAGCATAGTTATTTGTGCCGGAACCCAACCCAACAGAAGCTTTCAGAGAGTGTTCCGGGTTGATGTGAATACTCATGCCTGCCCCAGGTTGTTTTGTGAGGCCCCATCAAAGTACCCGCAAGGAATGCCCTCCTGTAAAATGAGTGGATTTTGTTTTGATTTGGGAACTTTGTCCTCAGGGGGAGGCAAAGCAGAGTATATGGCAGTGATATTAGTGGCGATAACGGAAGGAGGAACGTCCTTGTCTTGGAAAAGACTCTTATTTCTAGCCAGCCAAACACCCCAAGCGAAGATAAGGGGCAGGTTCCTCAGATTCCCCTCCGGATAGGATTGCCACCATTTCTTCCAAGCAGCCTCCAAAGGGTCAGGTCCCCACTGAGCTTTTATCTTAAGTAATAACATGACCTCCTCCCATATCTTTCTAGCAAAAGCACAGGTATTGAAGAGATGACTGATGGATTCCTCATCTGATTTGCAGAGTGGGCATCGCCCAGGGCCAGCTAAGAACCTTGCCTGTAAAGTTTCCCATGTTGGTACCTTCCTTTTTAATATGCACCAGAAAAAGAGCCTCGCCTTGACAGGACATTTGAGTTTCCAGATGTCTTTGATCCACCAATCCGGACAACCCCAGCCTTTCTTACCCATTAGGAACGAGCATCCATCTTTTGGGGAATACTCCCCGGATTTGCTTTGAGCCCACATCAAACAGTCAGGTTCATCTTTTATTCTGACATTTGATCTTTGAAGCTCTTTGATGAAACCCTCCCATTTATTCTTCCATCTAGCATTTAGCCCTAATGCTTCATCGTCCTTCCAAGCCTGACCCCAGATAGTAGACTGTCCGACTCTTTCCACCTGGTTTAATGTCGTAATGCCTTTAGTATCAAGGTGTCTAAGGAGCCCTGGAGATAAAGCAAAAGCTTCATTGCATCCAACCCAAGGGTCTCTGCCAATCCTGATTTGTCTACCATCTCCCACTTTCCAGGCTAAACCTTGCTCAATAACTGAGAAAGCCTCCACCGTTGCCTTCCAGATTGCTGAAGAATTTTTTGCCTTCTTATTTTGACTCCGGATCCATTCTTCCATGGGAATTGGGTCTATGTACTTCCTTTTCTCCACTCTTGTCCACAGGTTTTCCATTGATATAAGCCGCCATCCTGATTTTGCTGCTAAAGATATGCTGAAATCAGGGGATCTTTTAATTCCCCATCCACCCCATTCTTTTGGTCTGGCCACTTTGTCCCAAGCCACCCAGGGTAAACCCGAGGATTCCTTTGATCCTGTCCATAGGGATCTGCAACAGATTCTTCGAATTTTCTCCATCACTCCTTTAGGAATCCAAGTCAGTGCTGCCCAGTAAACTGGAATGGCTGACAAGATAGATTTGATAAGGGTCAATCTGCTGGCTCTGGAGAGCCATCTAAAGCTCCAGTGAGATATTCTGGATTCAATCTTTGCAATAAGCCAGTTCCAATCCTCTTTCTTGTAAACAGCAGGCTTTAACCAAAAACCCAGATATTTGAAGGGATCTTCCAGAGATTGGATAGGGAAAGGAAAAAGATTTATCATTCTATTTCTTTCTCTTCTTTCAAAATCTGCAAAACATACTTGGGATTTTCCAGAGTTTATTTGCATACCAGTGGCTTTTAGAAAAAGGTCAAAAATGCATTTAAACTCCTTTAATTCATTGTAATTACCATTAGTAAAAATCAAGATATCATCAATGAAAAGAAGGTGAGTGATGTATAGATTGATTGCAACCTCGATACCTTTAACCTTTTCCTCTCTTCTGGCTTTGTGAATCAGTCTACTTAGCCCTTCTGCCACAAGGAGGAACATGAGAGGAGATAAAGGACACCCTTGCCTGAGGCCTCTCTGGCTGTTAAAGAAAGAAGAGGCAGCACCATTGACCAGTACAACAAAGCTGACATTTGTGATGCAACCCATGATCCAGCTGACAAAAGGATAGCTGAATCCCACGTGTGTTAGCAGCATCCTTAGATAGAGCTAGCTGATCCGATCATAAGCTTTGGATAGGTCAATTTTTAGAACAGCACCCTTCTTTTTCTTCATTTTAACACTATGGATAACCTCCTGGGCTACACCAATGGCTTCATGAATCTGTCGTCCGTCCAGGAAACCAAATTGTTCCATTGATATGTTTCTAGACAAGATTGGTGCTATTCTGAGAGCAATAACCTTTGAAATAATCTTGTAAATGCAATTACACAAGGAAATAGGTCTAAAGTCTTCAAAACTTTCCGGATCATCCTTTTTAGGAATGAGAGCAATAAATGTTGAGTTAAAGGGTCTATATATTACTCCTTTCTGCCTAGACTCTTCAACAACTTCAGTTATCTCTGCTCCAATTTGTTCATAAAAGTGGAGAAACAGTTCTATAGTCCAGCCATCAGGGCCTGGGCTTTTATCCTTACCCATGAGTTTCATGGCTGCTTCAATCTCCTCCTTGGTAACCAGAATTGTAAGATCTTCTGCTTCATCTTCCTCTACGAATCTAGGAAAACTTTGCACAGTTCTGAAGACTTCAGCAATAGTTGCCTCTCCCTGATCTGCAAAAATATTTTGAAAGTGTCTTTTACCTAGCCCAGAAAGCTCTGGAAAAGAGTTGACTTCTCTCCCTTCTTCATCCTTAAGGCGCCAGATAGTATTTGCGGACTTCCTACCTTTTGCAAAATTATGGAAAAATCTAGTATTCTCATCCCCAGCTTTTAACCAAATTGCCCTACTTTTGATCCTCCATTCTTCTTCCTTTTCCAAAAGTATTTTATTTTGCTGCTTCTCCAAAAGAAGGATTCTGTCCCTAGAGACTTGAGATGAATATCCATCTATCTCCATACTCTCCATCTGCTTCAACTCCTCCCTAATTCTGGACATCTCCTCATTTTGTTTCAGTTTTTTGTCCTTTCCCCAGGAAATTGTAGCTTTCTTCAATCTTTTTAAATTCTCCATGAACAAAAAACTTTTATCCACGCCTACATTTTGATCATGGTGAATCCATGTTTCATTAAACAGCTTGCAGAAGGTGGGATCTTGGAGCCAAGCGGAATTGAACTTAAAAGGGGCAGGAGGTTTGGGAGGAGGATTAGTCAAGTCTAAGAATATCGGGAAATGGTCCGAGTTCCCTAATTCCTCAACCCACTGTCTGATCATAGGAACCTTGGAAGTTAAAGACTCCGCAACCAGAAATCGATCAAGTCGATCAAGTCTTTTGGAAATCTGGTCATCTCCCACCCTACGATTCCTCCAAGTAGGCTTTAGTTTGACCAGAGAGGGATCAATTAAGTTTTTCTTCGAGATAAGGTTGAGAAAAAACTCTGCTAGGGGGTCTTCTCTCGCAGAAGGGCCCCAAGCTTCAGTTCTCCCAAGAGAGAAGTTTAAGTCACCTCCCATAATCATCAACGGAGATTTCATCACAGTTTTTGACATTAATTCTTCCCAGAAAGAATCCCTGCCTTAACAAGGTCCGTAGACATTTACTATGGTGATGGGGAAAGGGAAGTCTGGAGATAAGACCTCCATTCCCATAACATTTTTCAATCCCCAGCGATTGATGATTTTTACCCGCCTTTCTTTATAACCAATTGCAAGGCCCCCCGAATGGCCAGAGGCGTCCATAGCAATAAAGGCCCACCCCGGAAGAAGGGACTTAAGCATGGGTTCAATCTCGGAGGCCTTCCCCAGTGTTTCTTGCAGGAGAATAACGTCTAAGTTGGAGTTTTAAATCCAATCTTTCAAGGCCAGTTTTTTAGGTTTGCTGGCCAAACCTCTGCAATTCCAAGATGTCAGAATCATTTGATAACACCTTCTAGGGGATGTGCTTCTCTAAGAACCCCCGGAATGGAATATTGTTTGCCATCTGCGACATCCAGTTTAGCTTTCAGTTTCGCCTTGGACATGTCTGATTTCCGACCTCTCTTATTTTTGTAACTGTTCTGTGAGGGGATCAGACCCAAGCCACCTGAGGTCCCTTGATCATCTAGTTTCCCTCCCAAAGATCTCAGATTGTAAGGGCAATGAGGTTGGGATGCAGGGATTGTTAGAGGAGGCCAATTTTCTTCACAGTTTATATCCAAGGACGAGAAAGCATTAGCAATAGTTTCTACATTCGAGCTTGTTATTATATGTTCCATGTTTTTTACATAATTAATATCTTGCTCATGATAGTTTGGGGACTCAATATTTATATTTACTGTATTATGCTCAGGAGAAAAAAGAGGGATAGGAGTTCCTGAGCGCATACCCGATTCCGCTTCAGCATGTGTAGATTGATTTTCATTTTCTTTCTCGTCTGTCGCTTCAGCAGCTTCAACCTCTTTGGCTTTTTCCTCCACTGCTGCCACCGGTTTATACACGTTTGCCATAGCATCCTCCTGAAATGGAACTTCTTCGACCGCGGAAAGCTTCACAGTCTCCTCTGTCTCCATATCCCTTGGTTCTTGTGACTCCGTCATTTCTTGCTCCGTCGACATCTGAACATTTGCTTGATCATTTCCTCTGTTAGCAGAAATCCTTCGGAAGTGTCTTCTTCTCCTCATCTGCGGACAATCTTTTGCCATGTGCCCATAATCGTGGCACCGATGGCATCTAAATGGCAAGTATTCATAATCTAAATTCTGTTCATATACATAGTCATTGAACTGTAGGTTGATTTTTTGTGCCAGTCGACCGCTCGGGTTGAGCATAACAAGAATACGTGCTATAGCCCTATTTTTTGTAGCCAAAAAAGTCATGTCTGCTTCCATATACTCCCCCAGCCTATTACCAATCGATTTGAAAACCTCCTTTGTCCAAAGGAAGGATGGTAAGCCCGGCGCACGCACCCACACAGGAAAGACATCCGTTCTCTCCTTAATGGCATCAAAAAGGGGGGTCCATTTTTTAAGCAGAACAGGAATGTTCCCTATGTGCCAGTTCCGATGAAGGACCCAATCTGCGAATTCTTTGTCTCCAAATCTGAACTGAAACCATCCTTTCGCTAACACTAGGGCTTCGAATTGTAAAGGGTTATCATTTATAAAACATTTTTCACCCCAATCTTGGAGAAATTCAGAAGTGTATTTCTTACCTCTAGCTCTGCCAACCAATGTACACTCTGCAACAGCTATAGCTTCTACCATGGAGACCTCCATTCCGAGAACCAGGTTGTCTACTACCTCCTGAGATCCAATGGGTCTTTGTGGTTTCCTTTTCGCTCCTTTGTATCCTGACCCTTCCACCAGCGATCTTGGATCTTTTCGAGCTTCAAATCGTTCATGTATTAACTGAGCTGTGCCCACCTGGGGTTCTGTCTCCAGCTGTGACTGAAACGGGTCCAATGAACCCAAATCCCCTTTCCCCGTGGGGAGGATATTAGTCTCCAGACCATTAGTGTCTGCCTGCACCCCCACAATAGAAGCTCCAGTGCCGCTTATGGAAAAACCCTTAGGGTTTAGTGGTTCTTTAAGAAGAGGAACCCTTGTGAGCGAATGACCACCCCCTAGCGTTCTTATCTGTTCAATACCTGCAGAAAGCCCTAGCTTGTTTATATCTTCAAAGCCCTTAGATAACAAATACCCTGTTGTCGGCTCTTTCCTTTTGGGTCCGACGGCAAACCTTCCTCATTTTCCCCACTCGTCACTGATTCTCTCACTAACTGCTTCGAGGCGTTCAATGAGCCAGTTTTATGAATCACACTGCCTGGATCCTTGCCATGAGCCAAAAACTGGGGGTTTTTTGATTGAGATGTAGCCTCCAGACTTGGCAGTTCGAATGCCCCAAAATAATGTTCCACGTTCTAAGTAGTGATATCCTTCCCCCACATAGAGAGGATATCTTCCACATCTGGGTCCAGTGCTAATAGTTCAGCGGGGTTAACCACGGTTTCAGCCGTTCCCAAGTAAACGTCAACCGACAGGCAGTGATGGTAAGCTTCAGGGATTCTTCGCGGTTAAAACGGGAAAACGACAAAATAAAACTGAGAGTTGAAACTTGTTAAACCCTTCACATGCACCAAAAACAATCATTTAAAAGACCATCTGCCAGGCAACTTTGCAGGTAGCTGATCCCTCTTGTCGGCATCTGTGCGTTGGTTCTGACCCTTTCTGCCTACCCGAAACCTGTGCATAAAACCGCCCTGTTCACAGGTTTTGAAACCCTAACCCGCTCCGCCATCGCTCCTTCCACTGTTTTTCATTCCAACGAACACCCAATATAAATCTTATATCTGTTGCAAGGTACACAAATAGTTTTAGTCTCGTTACCATGTTAACATTTATGAAATTATGGGTGCTTCCTGTTTCTTTCAGTTTTATAGTTTTTAATTATTTATTATTTTTCTTTTATTCATAATATTTTTTCCTTTAGTAAAAAATTATTATTATAAATAAAATAAATCTAAATATCTTTTCACATACCTATCATTTATATTTATATAAATTAGAACAACAAAATCCAACTTCCCATCAATTAATTGATGTTGTAATTTTTAAATAAGGTTGTTTTCTAAAATAAAGAACCATTGCATTAGTATCATTAGCATGGTATTGATGGTATTTTTATATTTGAATAATAATTCCATGGTTAAGTGGTATTCGGATGGGATTATCCCAGATGTATTTATAAGGTAAGTATGTACATAAATACAAGATAAGTATGTACATAATTTAGGGTTTTTCTAGTTAATTTTTTTATATTTGAAATAGTAAATTATTTCTTCATATGGAGTGCTCAGGAGAGGGATCATGAGTGAGCAAAGCTATCATGTTCTCACCTCAACCAATAAATAAGTAGAGTGTGTTACCTTTCTCAGTTATACATGATTAATGTGTGGTTGATCATGGTGTGCCAGAGAACTTGTTGTTGCGGAGATAGAGATGACAGAGGAGGAGGGGGTTGCGGTACCACTAGTGGTTCATGAGCTCAAATGTGGGACACAAAATCAAATTGTGCTTCTGACGAGCAAACCATGTACGAAATCAAAGAATAGTTGAAGGATGTGGAAGAGTAAGTATGTACATAATTTAGGGTTTTTCTAATTAAATTTTTTATATTTGAAATAGTAAATTATTTCTTCATATGGAGTGCTCAAGAGAGGGATCATGAGTGAGCAAAGCTATCATGTTCTCACCTCAACCAATAAATAAGTAGAGTGTGTTACCTTTCTCGGTTATGCATGATTAATGTGTGGTTGATCATGGTGTGCCAGAGAACTTGTTGCTGCAGAGGTAGAGATGACAGAGGAGGAGGGGGTTGCGGTACTACTAGTGGTTCGTGAGCTCAAATGTGGGACACAAAATCAAATTGTGATTTTGACGAGCAAACCATGTACGGAATCAAAGAATAGTTGAAGGATGTGGAAGAGGATGTTGTGGTGGAATGAGCATACATGCCATACTCTGAGGTAACAACATCCCTGGCATCTTGCATTCCTAACATGTAATGCATGTAAAAAACTAATCCAATACCTACACACAATGTAACTCTATTACATAATGAAGACACTCTTAAGCAAAGTCTTATTGGATAGAAACGACACTAAGAATGAGATTCATCAGCTATGCATGATCAATGTGTGGTTGATCATGGTGTTCCAAACAACTTGTTGTCGCAGAGGTAGAGATCATAGAGGAGGAGGGGGTTGCGGTACCACTAGTGGTTCACAAGCTCAAATGTGGGCCGCAAAATCAACATGTGCTTTTGATGAGAAAACCATGGACGAAATCAAAGAATAGTTTAAGGATGTGGAGGAGGATGTTGTGGTGGAATGGGCATGCATGTCATACTCTGAGGTAACAACATCCCTGGCATCTTGCATTCCTAACAGATAATGCACATAAAAAACTATCCCAATACCTACACACAATGTAAGTCTATTACAGAATGAAGACACTCTTAAGCTGAGTCTTATTGGACAGAAATGATGCTAAGAATGAGATTCATCAACTATGCATGATGAATGTGTGGTTATGGTCTTCCAGACAACTCGTTGTCGTAGAGGTATAGATGAAAAAGGAGGAGGGGGTTGGGGTACCACTAGTGGTTCACAAGCTCAAAAGTGGACCACAAAATCAACATGTGCTTTTGACGAGCAAACGTGGAAGAGGATGTTGTGGTGGAATAGACATACATTTCATACACTGAGGTAACAACTTCCCTGACAGCTTGCATTCCTAATAAGTAATGCATGTAAACAACTGATCCAATACCTACACACATTGTAACTCTATTAGAGAATGAAGACACTCTTAGGCAGAGTCTTGTTGGACAGAAACGATGCTAAGCATGAAATTCCGTGGGTGTTGGATGATCTGGTTGTGCAGTTGTAGGATATTGACAAATGACTTGTTGGAGGCTGGGGAAGCTATTTTTCCTAGCCATAGTGACTCTCACCAAGCTAAGCAAGTTGTGATTAAGGTCGGTGCCTCCCTTTCCACCTAGTTTCTATGTTTGTGCTCCTTGTAGGGTCTTTGCTTTGTGATTGACATCGGTTAGGTAGCTGGATCCGATTCTAGTTAATGCTTTGGGTAGACATGGGATCCAATTTGTGTTTTCTACTATTATTTATCATATGCCCTGACGATCCCTATGGCCCAAGTTTCAACTTGTTTAAGTTTTTTGAGACTATGGATGAAAGGTCTCTGGATCTTCCTCTAGGCTAGTTTCCAAGTGGCAAGTTGAGGAGGAGCCAAATCCAATGGATATATGTAACTGTTTAGTATGAATGAACATAAGTTTTAATATAATATCTGAAGCCTTTGAAATGATCAAGAAAGGACAAGAGGAGGTGAAATAGACAAGCTAGAAATTATCATAAACAACTCATCCCTCTTACCTATTTAGGGGTTACAACAATCATATGTCATAAGACAACATAGAACAAAATTTAGTATCATTTGTGCCATAATCACAATGAATTAGCAAATTATTATAGGATTTTTCATATGAATGCACTACTTTGATGCACACTAGTTGATTGGAATGATAGTGATGAAGAAAAAAGGTTTTACTTCACTAAGCCTACCTAAGCAAGAGGTAACCAAGGTTTCAATAAGAGAGAACTTGTAACTTGTGCTTCTTGACAAATCTCGAATTGTTGAATGAATAAGCAAGAAGAGCATGCTAGCTACATGAATCATGTGCACATGAAAAGGAAAGAAGCTTTCATATTCTACAAATAACAAATCCCTAGATCTCCTTTGCAAAACAAAGTGAAAACCCTTTTTGCTCTACTCTATTAGTATAATGAAGGAAAGCAATCCATTCAAGTAACAACATCAAGCAAATATAAGAGGTGGAGAAAGACAATTCAATTTAAGTGGAAAATATTATATCATTTTGTTAATGTTTTAGGTAGCGTCAAGAGTATTCCCGTGTGTGGGGAACGTGGGCTATGTGACAGGGCTTTGCACCCATAACCTTGTGTTATACACCCATGGTATTCTGATGACCCATGGTATTTCACCCTTTGGAAAAGTATAAGTGCAAGGGTGAGTGATTCATTCTTGTGGTTTACGAGAGAATGTCGAGAGGGATGAGATGGTTGAGTTGGGTCAAGAGAGCTAAGTAAGGCCAAGAGGTCATGTGGTTATTAAAGAGGGTTGAGAGGACTTGTGTTTTTCAAAGAGGCTCGATATGGTCAGTGGTTGGCAAAGAGGTCTAAGAGGGCCTTTGGTTGTCAAAGAGGATCGAAATGGACTATGGATGGCAAGAGAAGGATGAGATGGGCAAGCTGGCACGAGAGGGCCAAGAGGGCATATTGTTAGGAAAGAGGGTTGATAGGGCCTGTTGTTGGCAAAGAGGGCCAAGAGGGCCAAGAGGGTTTGTTGTTGGAAAAGAGGGTCAAGAGGGATTATTGTTTACAAAGAGGGTTGAGAGGGTCTGTTGTTGGCAAAGAGGGTTGAGCAGGTGTCTAGTTAGCAAGAGCATAAATACGTGCAGAGGCATGAGACATTGGGAGATATATTTTCTCAAACAAGCAAAATTTGCATGAGTAACATTGCAAGTTTGCTATAAGTGAGATACTTGGTTATGTTAGATCCTAGGAAAGAGCATGAAGCAACAAAGGAGATCCATATCAACCAATTGAGGACAGATCTAGGGTTTAATTTGCTTGATTAGTGTTTTCTTCAAAGTAGTGCATAAATGCTTAATCAAGGTATAAAATTTTTAAGGAATGAATATTTCAAATGCAATGTCAATGGAGGGTTTGAAAGCATGACATTACATCACATTTTAGGCCACGAAAATATGGAATATATTTAAACAATAAAAATATATCCCCATGGAGGCTACTTAAGGAAGGTTTCTCTCTCTAGCTTAGGATGAGCATTTTGGGCATGAAAGAAGAAGGAAAGAAACCTTCCATCTTGCAACCTACATGGTCTCCCATACTCCACATTATGGAAGTCATGTGAACCTACCTAAGGAGAACTACAGTGCTTTTGTGTTCGGTCATACTGAGTCTAGATTTGTAAATTCAGTTTGGATCTCAACTTGTAGGGGAATTTCATAATTCATAACAGAAAGTAATGGCAAATTGAAAACTCATACTCTCGAGGGATGGCTAGATAAGGAAAATCATGCAAGACTCAGTGATGACTGCTTGTATATACCCTGACAACCATGAACAATAGGAAATAAGAATAATTTTGTTAGTTTGAAAATGTTGATCCATGGAATTGCTAAAAAACGCGGGATTCACCATCTTCCTTTGATAGAATCTCTCCAGGTGGAGAAATACATTCTCTGTAACAACTTGCAACAGTGATCACCCCTATAGGTTTGGTCTTATTGTCAACCCAATCTAGAATTCTTCTTTAATTCTAGAAATCCTCTTCACTACATTGAATTCAAAATCTAGTTTTTGTGGGATTTTGGTTGCTTATCCCTTCCTTGGGAACTATTATTCTGGAGGCTGGGTATTCTAAAGAAGGTGAATTCCCTTCTCTCCCCTGGTTCTTTACTCTTTCTTCATGTTTTCTCTCCTTCTTTGTTATCTCCGACGCTTCTCTGGTTTCATCTCACGATGTTTGGCTCTGCAACTTTGGTATTGTTTTCTCACCCCCCTTGTTTAGTTTACCTTGTTGGGTTTTATATTCTATCCCTTCCCCCTAGATTAGTATTCCCACTTTACTTGAAAGGTCCATTATCTAGTTCCCTTCTGCAAGTCCCTCGATTCATTTCCTCCCTATGTTTCCTTCGGTGCATCATGTTTGTGCGCTCATTATCAACTCCTTGGTGCAATGGAATACGAGGTCTTCCACAAGTATGGTTGGCCTAATAAAACATCACAAAATTTAATGGGAGCAACATCACATAATGCCTCATCTGTGAAAGGCTTGATATTGTAGGGAAGGAGACACTGTTGACTGACACGAAGGTCTCACCCTTGGTGGAGCCACCCGATGGTGTATGGTTTTGGGTGTGGTGTTGCCGGCATGCCCAACCGCTTAATGACCTCTACTAAGATGAGGTTCTTTTGAATCCCACTGTCAACAATGAAATGAATTGAATCACCCTTCACCCACATATGTGAATGGAAGAGATGCTCACCTTCCTTCAGATCTTCGAGCTCACTTTGCTTGATCTTGGTAGTGGCAACAATGGCATTGGGTTCTACATCAATGATCTTTTTTCCCTTGTTAGGTTATGGCTTTGAATTATAAATTTCCTCTGAATCAGAAGCTTTTAGCTTCATCATTAGTGATTGATTTGGATGACATTCATTTTTTTTGTGATTGGGGCTCTTCTAGAACTCACACCACTTTCTCATGTCATTTTTTGTTTTCCCATTACTATTCTTTGCCTACAACTTCAATGGGTTTTTATAGTGTGTTCCACCTTAGCTTTTTCCTTTTTTTCTGTAGTTTGGGGGTGGTCTGGCCCTACTTTATATTAGTAGATACAAAGTCTCACTTCATCTATTTAAATTTTTTCTTGATTTTGACAACATATCAGTATGTTGCACTAAGTGAGGAGAAGCCTAGGAACTCCATTTCTTCCCAGATGTATTTGTGCAAATAGATACGATATTTGAGCAATAAATGTTACTATTAATCCTTGATACCTAGCTTCGTGCATAAGGTATTAAAGACATTCGTGAACTCTAGCACTTCTTTGTCCCCTTTTTGTCGTAGTGTGGTTCATTTTATGTACTTGTCTTCATAGCTTCAAATGGGGTGATAATGTTCCTTAACAACATCTTGAAAATAATTCCAAGAGGGTGCTACTAAAAGTAGTGGGGATTCCTCCTTGGCCCTTATCTCACAATAAGTTTCCCACTATTCCTTGACATTGGGGGGTAGCCTTTAGGAGTGCAAAAGTAATATCTTCTCTATCCAAGAAATTATGGACTAAAAAATATCCTTCCAACAAATTTAACCATTTATCTAAAGCATCTATCTATCTATCTATCTATCCTTCAAATATAGGAATATCAAAGTTAACTTATACCTTGAAGGGGACGGTGTCTCTAAAGTGACTGTTAGATGAAGATGCATCAGCCATGATATCTGACGCATGATCTAGAAAAAATTATCCATCATCACATTACTTTATTTCTCGATGGCTTCTTCGAGCAAAAATTTGATAGGATCTCTTGCTTCTTCATCTTTCATTTCTTCTGCCACGGGAGGCCATCGGGGTTGGTGAATATGGTCTTGCAAGGGCTCAAGCATCTTGAGTCCCAACTAATTATACCTTGACCTCATTTGGGACATGCACAAAGAAACAGAGAAAGAGCAGAATGCTTTGATACCACTAATATGGATTTAAGACAGGAATGAAATGAAATATAGATTAAAATCAAAACATATAGATATGTTGACAATGTTGGACCTGCCAACATGTTTGTGGATCTCCCCAGTAAGAAGTCCCAACTAGACCTCAAATCATTTGGAGTAGGAGTCCCAACAATGGGTAGAAAAGGTATGCCTTGACTGCGATAGCACCAGAAGTAAGTAAGATATCCTTGTCAGAAACAAGTGTGTGACCTTGTAGCAAGTCAAGGGAGATGCATGGGGAGGTTCTTACACACAAAGGGGGAAAATAAGTGTATCCCTTAGAAGCATGTAATATCACACAACCTTAAAGGAACACACAAGCTGAATGACATCACAAGATGGAAAGAAGAATAGTCAACAATCCAAAGTGATGGGTTAAACCAACAACACAACTTCAACAAGATTCATACAATCGTATACAAAATAGTTCATACACAAATGTGTAAGTTAAACAATCTACATTGCTAAAGTAACCAGAATAATCGAACTACAATAACAACATATGCACGAAGACGAGTTGGCTTTGTTATATTATATAAAGTGAAAGTTCCATCCATATATACAACCATGACAGCCACTAGCCCCAATAGTGGAACGTTACAGTCAACACCACCTACTCCTCCAAAAATATGTAGCCGCTTTGCACTAAGGAGAAGCCAAGGCTCATCACAATACTGTCCAAGCCCTCTCGAAGCGATGCCTAGCAAAAGCTTGGCTCCCAAAATCCCGTTCTATGAGTTATGAGGTTCTATATATAGCAAAGGGTGGGGTGACCCTTGATATTCCCCTTTGACTTTTGGACTACTCTCATGACTCTTGAACTTCATTACATATAACTCTGTACATTACATATGAATGTTTTCATTCCACTAATGACACTTGGAATTTCACTTTACATTATATTGGATTATAACAGTTACGGCTCACAGTAGTGAGGTGGCCGAGACAACTCATAACAATATTCGACATGACACTATTGACATGTACTAGTTGACTGCGGTGTCCATATCAAGATGGTGTGATGTTAATTGATGGATGTGTCCTCTAATGTACTTTGTCTTCATCTCCGCATAGCTTGGTGCCACGGGGTCTTCAATGGTCTTTTTATTTGCAAGACGGTTCCATGCATGTGTTTCTTTCGTTTGTTGTTCGATGTGCTTCGTGTGTACTTTCAAATATGAGTAAGTCTTCTAGCATGTGCTCCTTCTTCATCATGTTCGTCGTCATGCCATGATCCATCAATGTACCTGTTCCTACAATTCACTCATGACAGGACGACATCAAATCCAAAACCTCCTAGCCTAGCATGATGTATTGTTCTTGTGTTTCGGGTCAAGGTGACTGGGAGGGAGGACAAAACATTGAAACTGCGCTGAGCATAGCTCGAGCATAGCTCAGGTCGAGATGAGAGGCTCCAGAGGACTGTTGGGAAAAACTACACATATGTCACTGGGAGGCAGATTTGCGCAATCCGAAATAGCAGTGACAACTACAAGATGGAACCCAGTTAGACATAACTGTGCAATTCCCAGGAGCCAGACAAGGAAGGGCGTGTTGGGGAACTGCTGGATAGTCCTATGCATTTTTCAAGGTGAGGAGTGGGAAGGTCACTCAAGGTCCAGATGAGAATCTACACATATTATCTGAGGTAGACAAAGTTGAGCAACAAGGGACACTGGTAGGAAATTCTGCACAATTTTCTAGAGTAGGGCATGTCGGGCTGTGGGGAGTTGTTGATCATAACTGTGCATTTATGGGAGACATTGCAGGATAGGCAGTTGTTGCGCAGTTTTCGGAAATAGTGTAAAGCGGGGCAATAGCAGGTGTACTAGCCAGATCTACAGAATTTTGAGGGACAGTGCAGGGCAAGCCAGTAGGAGGTCTAACTCAACATGATTGCACAATTTCTGCAGGAAGTGCAGGGCAGGCAGGCAGCAAGGCATGTTTGCGCAATTTTGGAGAGGATAGTAGCCTTAGGTCATAGTGCAGTTCATATTTTCTGGTAGACTAGAGGGAGGCTTGATGAGTGATCATGTGGGAAACGCAGATTGGATCAGACTTGGGGATAACTTCTGTGTAGTGTTGGGAGACAGTCAACTTTCTCACTTCCAGGATTGCATAGTGAAGGATTCGCCAGAGGGTAACCTCAAGCTCTACATAGTTCCGGGTAGCAGAGTAGGGTCACTGAGAGTTGAGATTGTGCAGTGCAGCTAAGTCGGGGTTCGGTTGAAGTAGGGTTGTTTGATCAACAAATTTTCATGAAAAATGGCTAAGTGTGAGAGAAAGTGAACTAGTGATGACTCAACATTGTAATCACACACTTAGCATACATGAAAACATGACGACACTAACCACTAGGACAACATAGTAAAGCATGACCCTCTGCAAGATTGTCTAATGGTGAAAGCAACAAGTGCGACACTTGGGATAGACATTCGGACGATCGTGATGACACTTACGCGACAACGCTTACAAATTTGTGTGAGGGTGACAGGTGTTCACATAGCTAAGACAAGTCGAACACACAAAGGCAAACCTTCAAAATGACCATAATCATATTGTAATCATGACATAGCAATCAACATGTCAAAGATGATGGTTCAAAAAGCGAAAAGGAAGCAATACACGTAGAGCAAACACATGGAATGACTTTTAGTGCTTGCAGACATGCATGTTATCGAAGAGAGAATGATATGAAAATGACAAGCAACCCTTCAAGCTACACTAGGAGATACACTTCAAAATATATTCTTTACTTACCATACTTACCCTCGAGATGATCATGCATCAGACGAAGTTTGCATGCGGTCCCAATCTTTTATCATAACTTGGTTTCTTGGTCCTTCTCCTCAACTCCTTGAGAGTGATCTAGCATGTCATCCTTTCTTGTAGTCACTAGGATATAGATCTGCCCAATTTCAATTATAAATGATTGTTATCAGGGTGAGGCCCTGGGAGGCCCATCTACACAGTTTCTGAATACAAAATAGACTGGATAGCTTGGAAAAAATTAAGCAGTTTTGAGATGTAAGACATTGTTGTGGGATGGGGTCCTGGGAGGACACCTCTGTATAGTTTCTAAGTGTAGTGCATCTTGGGTAGCTGAGAGGTAATACTGCATTGTTTCTGAGTGAAAGGCACTACTGTGGGATGGGTCCTGAGAGGACACATCTATGCAGCTTTAGGTTGCAAGATAGATTGATCAGTTGAGGGACAATATTGCGCATTTTCTTATGACAATTGGTTCTGGCTAGGGAAGAACACTGGAGGAAACTACCGCACAGTTTTGGATGCCAAGGGAGGCTAGGGTCTTTGCGCATTGCGCAATTCCATCACGCAAGGGAAAAACCTTAAGGGTTGTAGAAGAAGAGTGTGCAGTTTCGTAAATTTGGATGAGGCTAGGTTGCTTGGAAAACTGACTAAGTGTGAGATCAATGAAACTAGTGTAAATAGTGATAGGACTTGAATATGATCACACACGAACACCTAGTGATACAACGTAGACCATACAAAATGTATAAAAACATACTTTGATTGATGCAACAACCTTCATTTCAAGAGTGTGTGAATTGGGTGTGAAGCATGTCTATCTGATGAGAACAACCCATACGCACAAATATTTCCCCTCGAATCAAAACAAACTTCCCTTTACATGAAAAAACAGTGATCCCGATGCCCAAAGATGACACATATTGTATAAAGATGAGATTGTGAACAATCTCTTAAGATCAAGGAGGGGGTTTGAGATCATTGCCTTACCAATATGTGACCAAGGAACGATTGATCACAGGATCCACAGTAGGCTCCAAAATTTGCATGAGCCAAAATTTTGGAGGGTAGTTATAGCCCTTACAACATTGGAAACACACTGGTAGAGCTCTAGCTCTCTGTATGGACAGTGTTTTGTGAAAATCGAGTCTAACCCTTCTGAAAGTATTGTTCGATTCTTTGATCGTCATGGCTTCCTCACTAGCTTGAGTGAAAGTTGTAGTCCCTACCATTCTCTTGATCGGTTAGCACACATACCAAGTCAAGTCAACTGAGTTGTTTTGATTGGGGATGAGGGGTATATGGATGCACAAGTAATATAATTGTCAGAGTTTTAGTTTCATCTCTGGTGTTGCTCCGCTGCCAGCAGGCCTGGACAGTACCCTGATGGAGTCACACAGGAACACAAGCATCGCTCTGCTATCAGAGAGCTTGGTCAGTACCCCAACAGAGTTACGTACATCACCTCTCTATGTAGGAAGACTTTCTCTTATTTCACCTTTTTTTTTCTCATTTTTCATTTTTTTTTCCTTTTTCAAAGAGCTGTGCATATGCACTTATTTATTTCAGAGGATGAAGAGGGATCCCGACTTATTGAGAACATAAGAGGCTGAATTATCAGAGAAGTATTTAATATATACCTCTGAAAATACTTGTTAAGGTTTTCCCCCTCACCTTACTCTACTTGACTGAGCTGACAAGGGTTAACCCAAAGGAACTGATTAGAGTAGGCGGTACTAGTTAAAAGTGCAAGCGTTGTGTTTTCACCAAGATTCACTCTGAATAAAACGTATTTTCCATCAGGATACCATCGACTGGAGACAACAAGCTCTTCATAAAGAGAGAGGAAACCAGATAACCAAGTGTTGATAGTTGTACAAGTCCTCTTGTACTTTACCTTTCTTGTCTTGAGAGCCACACACGGTTTCATGCAAAACTAAACCTATGGGTGAAAAACAAGCAAACAAACAAGAAAGCAAAGGACATAAGTCAATGAAAGCAAAGCAAGAAAGAAAATCAAGAAAACAAGCAAGGCAAACAAAGTAAACAAAGCAAGCACACAAACAAAGCAAAACAAGAAAACAAACACTACTCCTACTCCTAAACTAAACAATGCATGGGTTGCTTCATATAAAGTGATATTTCCAATGCAACCATCAGCGCATTGGTTGACCCATGTTGGTGAAGGCATGGTTTATGAGAAATGTAAGTGTGTAAACCAGCAAACAAGAAAAATATAATAGTGAAGACCAACACGCTCTGAATTTAAAAATGTCCACATAAAAGAAAAGAATAAAAGCTCAAGATAAGAATTTTGCGGATGTATCATGGTTATGCATCACACTGTGCGCAAACGATAAACATGCACTCTTTTGACCATGACACACGAGAAAACATGAGAAAGAAAGACAACTTACATTTACTAAGAGTTCTCGTTGTGTATGATTCCTCCAATGCATGAGTGATGGGATCATGTGATTCAGGTGGAGAATGTGGAATCTTTGAACTAGATTGATCTTCAATGTACATAGGAGAGTGATGAGGAGCCCTGGGTGTATCATCAGATTTCTGATCTGAAATGGAATCGACCTCAAGAAAGTGGAGGCCTGACATAACCATCAACTCGGGTTGAAGTGCCTCAATAATTTGATGGGTTTTGACTTCATCAGTAGGTAGATAATCAAAGACATGTGGCTTAGAAAGGTAAACAATGAATGAATCATCATCATGATCGAATGAAGGACTAAATATATCACGACAACCATGATTAAAAACTTCGATATGTTCATCGGCATCCTCATGATCTCATGAATAATACATAGGGGTTGACGAGAAACAAGAATTTTCACCCTCTGTGTTTCCGGAAATGACAGATGAAATATTAAGTGGATTTTCAAACACAGATTTGTCCTCTCTACTATGCAATGACAGACTGACATCCGATGTACTTTGTGAATGATTGTAAGTAGATGCATCCAGGAAAAATTCTCACACATATATTTTGGCATTATGATGCATGTGTTGTCCTTGATGGAAACTCACTTGTAACAAAACAAGTGTATGGTAACTAGATGAATCCACAGGTTAGTTCGGAGGTGACAAAATGATGGAACATAATACCATAATGATGGGTCAAAGGTTTACAAATCAGAATCAGAAGTTTGATATGGGGATATTGTTGCCATTATGAATTAGGTGTTGTCCTTGATGGCAACCTAAATGATGAGTTGTCCTTAATGACAACCTGTTTACAGATGTGACAGAATGCAAGGTAGTTCAGAAGAATCAGTTCAGAGGAATGATAAAGTTGGAAGTTCAAGGACTATACACGGGTTCTCGTAAGCCAAGTCGCGTATGCACATGAGTTTAGTGAAGAAAAGTAGCATATGGTTTTTGCACCATGGTATTCTAAATACTAGGGGTCCTTACCATGGTATTGGCCCATAGTAATGAGCATGACAACAGATATTGATCCCGTCAAAGATTACCACCGACACTTGTGTAGTTTTGACCCGTGGTATTGGATTAGGGATAAACTATATAAAGAGCCAAAGATCAAAGGTCTAAGTGTGAAAGTAAAAGGATTTTTGATGAATACTTCAATCTGAAGTATATTTTCATTGTAAGGGTCATAATTGTTACATAGATCTGAAATAATTATGCACCGATGAATACAATGGTGGATCAGGATCATGAGACCTGAAACGAATTTCATTGTATGATCTGCTCATGGATTGATTAGATCTCAGTATTGCCGCATGTTTTTATCTCTGAATATTATGATCTGGGTATTTTTGAATTTTTGAAGAGTTGCACATTTTTAGGTCAAACTTTGCAGATCTATACGTTGGTTGGTCTCGGGAAAAGCACGTATTGGCATGATCCAGATTGTCGACAATTTCGTGTTTATTATGTCGACGTTCAAAACCCCAAAGGGGGTCCATTATCAGGAATAAATCAGAAAGAATATGAATGAAAGCTTTATTGAGAGAAGAGCCTTTCATATTTGAGACCCATCTTGAATGAAAATCTTTGAAAATGATCTGAGCATCCATCAACTTTATCAACTCTTTCTGAATCATGGGCTCATTATTCAGATTAACTTTCTATGGATTCTACTGAATAGGCTTAGCCCCTTCCATAATTGGCATCACATGCTAGATTATCCACGTGTCGTAAGTTTTAAGATCATCATATGTCCTTGCGAAAACATCTTGGAATTTCTTAAATAGGCAGATGAAAGCTTTCCACTCTTGAGATGTGAAACAAGTACCGATATTAAAAGACTTCAGATCTTCTTTTATACTAAGATTTATCTATTCGTGCGGTAAGGTCGAACTAAGAGTCTTTGTGTTGAATGGTCCCTTAAAGTGATTTTGTAGATCATACATATTTTCCAATGACACCATGCTCTTAGGCATGGGGTTTCCTTTTCTTGCTTGAGATGCATCCTACAATGCTTTCTTGTGCTCATCTTCATCAATCCTTGTGTCTTTGAATACATTAGAGTTTTCCATAAAATCCAGTATCTGCTAGTTGTTATTAAAAACACGAAAATTAGTGATATTATCTGGAACGAATGGCCTATAAATAATTTCAGTAGAAAAGCCATCCCTTAAAGGTGACAACCTAGTAGAAACATTTTCAAATGTATCTCAACAACGTTACAAATTCTAGGAACATAAATAATATTAAAAGATTGGAATTGTGAAATCAGATGCCATACCTCTTGTTGATAACTTTTGAGATTAGGTGACACACAATGTATCATGTTGCACACGTGTTATGTGATGATTTCGAAGTCACTTACTGCTTTGAGTACCTCAACTTTGAGGTCAATGGATTTCTTCAAACCCAATATGAGTCCTTCGTATTAAACAATGTTATTGGTGCACTCTAATTCCAAGCGGCAAGAGATCAAATGTTTTCTCTATTACGGGTCTATTAAAATGCAACTGGCTCAAGAGCTCTCCTACATTTGCAAATCGTCAAAGTATAAAATCCAAATGCTAGAAATGTTAGAGCTATTTCCTATACTACTACTATCTACATCTATTGTACAAAGGTCATTAGCACTAGTTGGATTTCGAGGAAGGAGTTCCAACTGTGTATTAGTGAGATGGGTGAAGGTTGTGCTAGATAACATATGTGATCTACTTCCAAAAAAAAAAAAACCACATATGCAAAAGCCCATTGGTTCTTTTTTCCCTCAAGTTGTGTCACGATATGCTTCATGTGAGGCTCACTTTCAACTAGAATATGGTTGTTTCTTCCCTTATTTGGAATCCATAAGTGATACCAGTCCATCCCAAAGTGTCCTTGGGGTTTGTTGGACCAATATCTGCTAACCAGTAAGCCATAGGCTTCGGGAATGTCCACAACTATGATATTTATACACTGGTGGACTCTATGATTAGATGACAAACAAATAATAAAATTATTGAGTTCACCAATGGCCCACACAAATGACCTGTTCAGTTGTATGATCTATGCATCAGTTTTATCCCATTTAGTATTTATTTTCTTAGCCACCGACAATGGCATAACATTCACGGATGCACCAGAATCAACCAAACAATTGTGAACATTGTAATTAAAAAAAAAAAAAAAGGTTAACAAAAATGGAGGGAAGAGGGTGTTAAAATTTAAATTTACAACATTAACAATAGATTAGATGATATTGCGAGAGTTACCAGACATTACTTGAGAAGCAAAAACTTCTTTTCCTGTCGAAGAGTACGATGAGAGTGCCTGGATTATGAGTTCCCATTGGCCCGTTATCTTTGCGAACTCTATGAAAGGACTCCATGATCAGATAGAAAATGAATAATAACATCGTTGAGTTCACCAATGACGTGGACAAATTATATGTCCAGTTGTATGATTTGTGCATCCATTTTATACCATTTAGCATTTATTTTCTTAGCCATCAACGATGGCATAACATTCATGGATGCACCATAATCAATCAAACAATTGTGAACATTATATTAAAATTTTTGAAAGTTAACAAAAATGGAGGTAGAGAGTGTTAGAAGTTAAATTTACAACATTAACAACATATTTGACAATATTGCGAGAGTTACCAGACATTACCTGAGAAGCAAAAAGTTCTTTATCTACTGAAGAGTGCAATGAGAGTGCATGGATTATCAATTCTCGTTGGCCCGTTATCTTTGTTAGCTTGAAGATTGAAATTTTAGCATGATTTAAATAGTCCATTTATGATGACAACATTCTTCAACTTCCCATGTGTCTACCTAAATTGAAGAGGCCAGTGATCTATGTGGATGATCATCTCCTTCCCCAAAATATAATCTGTACATTATCGGTAGGCCTGTAAGATGGAATACATTTCCTTATCATAGGTAGGTTATATTAAGATATTATCAGATAGCGTCTCACTATGATAGGCCATTGTATGCCCTTGTTGAGTGAGGATTGAACCAATAATATAGTCAAAGGCATCTATTTCAATCTTAGATGAATGTTGCAGGTCTAACAAGGTGACGACTGGTGCAGAGCAAAGGTAGTGTTTCAGTTCAATGAATGACTTCTATTGTGACTCAGACAAAAAAAAAAAATGTTCCACCCTTGGTAACTTTACTTAAGGGCCAAGTGATATGGGAGAACCCCAACATGAATCTTCGATAGAAATTAGCAAGGCCCAAGAATTTATCGAGCTATGTTAGATTCATTGGGTTTGGCCAATGCCAAATGACTTGGATCTTAGTTGGACCCACATGCACACCTTGCTCATCAATTATGTAACCCAAATATTAGACATGGTCTATGCTAAAGGAGTATCTCTCTAGTTTAACACATAGCTTGTGTTGTTGCAGAGTGTGAAGGACGTATCAAATATGTTGCAAGTGCTTTGCCCAACTCTTGTTGAAGATGAGGATATCATCCATATATGCAACCATGAATGAGTTGGTGAAAGATCACAATATGTCTTCCATCAGCCTCATAAATGTTAGGGGGTGATTCGTCAAATCGAAGGGTGTGACCAACCACTCAAAGAGACCCTCCTTGGACTTGAAGGAAGTCTTCTATACTTCTGTGGGTTCTATTGGAACTTAGCGATAATTAGAATTCAAGTCAATCTTGTTGAAGTACTTAGGTCGCTTGAGCTGGTCAAGAAGGTCATTAATCAATGGAATCAAGTATCTATTCACGACTATGATTTTATTCAGAGCCCAATAATCAGTGCAAAGTCTCCAGATCCCAACCTTCTTCTACACAAGTATAATTGGGCTCCCACAGGGTGACGAACTTGGCCATATGTGCCCCTTTTGTAGCAACTCTTAGATCTTCCACTTTATTTCCTCATTTTCTAGAAGAGAGTAGTAGTAGATTGACCTATTAGGTAGAAGTGCACCAAGGTTCAGATCGATTGAATGCTTGACCTAATAGTGCAAAGGCACCCCTGTGGGTGAGGAGAAGATGTCCCTCTAGTCTTCCATGATCTTATCCAATTACATTTGTTGTGAAAAGGAATCCTTTCTAGAGGCCATATATGTGACCACGATCTTCCCCTTACTTTGGTAGTGAAGCAGGAAGAAAACAAATTTTCCAGCCTAGTATATGATCTTACTACATTTCTTAGTAGAGATCAAAGAAATAACAGTACGTGGGGCTACGTCTGGTATACTGTATATTTTTTTTCCCAAAGTAATAATAACAATACAAGGTATAGACTCATACACAACATGATGCTTCCAAAAGTATGGTTGGACTAATAAAACATCAAAAAAATCAAGGGGAGAAGCATCACACAATACCTCGTCTATGAAAGGCTTGATGTTGTCAAGCAGACAACATTGTCGATTGATGTAGAGGTCCTGCCCTTGGTGGAGCCACCCAATGGCGTATGGTTGTGGATGTGGTGTTTTCGGTAGGCCCAAATTCTTAACATCATCTGTTGAGATGAGGTTATTTTGACTCCCATGGTCAACAATGAAACGAAGTGGAGCACCCTTCACCCACATATGTGAGTGAAAGAGATGTTCATCTTCTTTCAGAGCTTTAGGCTCACTTTACTTGACCTTGGTGGTGGCAACAGTGGCACTAGGTTTTGCATCAATGGTTTTTTTCCCTTGTCAGCATCTGGTTCAGAGTTTGAACCTACATCTAATTTTAAATATTATAGCTTGGCCTCCAATGACTACTTTGCACAACATTCATTTGTGTTATGAGTGGGGCTCTTGTGGAACTCACACCACTTTCTTGTGTAAGGTATTCCCATTGCTATTATTTGCATGTGGCTTCGATGGGTTTTCCTTGGGTTTCCACCTTGGTTCTGTCTTTTTTTTTTTGTGGTTTGGGGGTGCCCTTTCCCTACTTCGAATTCGTAGATCCAAAGTCTTGCTTCTTTTGTTTAAATTGTTTGCTCGATTTTGACAGAATACTAGTATGTTGCACTAAGCGAGGAGATGTCCAAGAACTTGATTTTTTCCTGGATGTATTTGTGTAAACATCCAAGGTATTTGAGCATTAGATGTTGCTCAAACTCCTTGATATCTATATTTTTGCATAAAGTATGAAAGATGTCCGTGAGCTCTAACACTTATTGGCCCATTTTCTATTGTAGTGTGGTCCATTTTATGTACTTCTCTTCATAGCTTCCAACAAGATAATACTATTCCTTGAAAACATCCTAAAAGAGTTCTAATAGGATATGACTAGAAATAGAGGAATTCCTCCCTGTCCCTTTGCTCACAATAAGTTTCCCCACTAGTCCTTGACATGGGGGGAGACCTTCAAGAGTGCAAAAGTAATCATTTCTGTATCAGAGAAATTATAGATTGAAAAATATCCTTCTAGAATATTTAACCATTTATCTAGAGAGTATGCATCTATCTAGCCTTTAAATATTGGAATAGCATATTTAACTTATACCTTGAACAGGGCGACACCTTCGAATTGCCCATTGGAATCCACCGAAGGATCTGGGAAAAATTATCCATCATGTCATTCCTTTGTTGCTCGAGAGCTTCTTTGTGTAAAAATTTGATAGGATCTCCTGCTCCCTCATATTCTTCCTCCATCCGATGTTGTCGAGGTCAATAAGGATAATTTTGTAAGGGCTCGAGAAGTTTGAGCCCCAACTCCTTATACCTTGACTAGGTTTGGGATAGGCACAAAAAAATAGAGAAAGAGAAGATTGGTTTGATACCACTGATCCAAATTTAAGATGGGAATGAAATGAAATACATATTAAAATTAAAACACATAGATACAATGAAATTGAAATTCAATTAACAAATAGAAATTCAATTAACAAATAGAAATTCAATTAACAAATAGAAATTTTGAAATTGTTTACATGCACAATGAAAGAAACTAGCGCAAATGGTGGTATCTTATCTTTGAGAAGAGATGTGACGATTACACGCACTCCTAAACTATGTTACAATGAAACTTAAAGGCATTTTTATCATGAAGAAATAATGAGAAACCCTAAACATACAAAACCCTAACCCTAGGAAATGAAGTGCCAAAGGCTTATGGACCCCGACGGGGTAAGTTGGAATGTCAACTTCCTAGGGTCGTGACTTTGGCATATGATCTGCATTTGGCGTGCATGATAGCCCATTAGAAAGGCCTATCTGAGGAGAACATATTTTGATTGCAAACATCAGTGAAAGACTCATGTTTTCCCATTACCCTAAAAAAATGTTGTTTGGGGCCTCAAAAAGACTCTGGAGGTTTAGGACTTGAAAAATGCCCAAAATAGAAAACTACCAAAATAGGAAACTGATAGGAAATTGTATTGTAAGTCTAGTGGAATAGGTATATGTCCACCAATATCAACCTGAATCATAGGACCTCCTGGATCTTTTGGACCACCATAGGTCTTCTTCACCGTATTTTCCAACAACAGGGCCTCTCGACCCTCTTTGCAAATGACAAGGTCTCTTGGCCCTCTTTGCTAACAACAATCCCTCTTGGCCCTTCATAAGGCCTCTCAATCCTCTTGGCCTTCTTAACACTCTCATCCCAACTCAACCATCTTGATTTTATCTTTCCATCAATAATCCATCTCGTCCCTATTTGACAACCAATGGCCCTCTTGGATCTCTTTTCCAACCGCAAGCCCTATCGGCCCTCTTTAAAAAACACAGGTCCAATTGGCCCTCTCAATCAACCACATGCCTTCTTGCCCCTATCGACCCTGTTTCTGACCATAGGCTAGCTCATCCCTCTCGATATTCTCTCGTAAACCACAAGAATGAATCACTCACCCTTGTACTTATACTTTTCCAAAGGGTGAAATACCATGGGTCATCAAAATACCACGGGTGTATAACACGGGGTTATGGGTGCAAAGCCCTGTTACATAGCCCACTTTCCTCATACACGGGAATACTCCTGATGCTACCCAAAACATTAACAAAATGATCTAATATTTTCCACTTAAATTGAATTGTCTTTCTCCACCTCTTATATTTTTTTGTTGTTGTTACTTGAATGGATTTCTTTCCTTCATTATACTAATAGAGTAGAGCAAAAAGGGTTTTCACTTTGTTTTGCAAAGGAGATCTAGGGATTTGTTATTTGTAGAATATGAAAGCTTCTTTCCTTTTCATGTGCACATGAGTCATGTAGCTAGCATCCTCTTCTTGCTTATTCATTCAACAATTCAAGATTTGTCAAGAAGCACAAGTTACAAGTTCTCTCTTATTGAAACCTTGGTTACCTCTTGCTTAGGTAGGCTTAGTGAAGTAAAACTTTTTTTCTTCATCACTATCATTCCAATCAACTAGTGTGCATCAAAGTAGTGCATTCATATGAAAAATCCTATAATACTTTTCTAATTCATTGTGATTGTGGCACAAATGATAATAAATTTTGTTCTATGTTGTCTTATGACTTATGATTGTTGTAACCCCTAAATAGGTAAGAGGGATGAGTTGTTTATGATAATTTCTAGCTTGTCTATTTCACCTCCTCTTGTCCTTTCTTGATCATTTCAAAGGCTTTAGAGATTATATTAAAACTTATGTTCATTCATACTAAACAGTTACAGATATCCATTGGATTTGGCTCCTCCTCAACTTGCCACTTGGAAACTAGCCTAGAGGAAGATCCAGAGACCTTTCATCCATAGTCTCAAAAAACTTAAACAAGTTGAAACTTGGGCCATAGGGATTGTCAGGGCATATGATAAATAATAGTAGAAAACACAAATTGGATCCCATGTCTACCCAAAGCATTAACTAGAATCGGATCCATCTACCTAATTGATGTCAATCACAAAGCAAAGACCCTACAAGGAGCACAAACATAGAAACTAGGTGGAAAGGGAGGCACCGACCTTAATCACAACTTGCTTAGCTTGGTGAGAGCCACTATGGCTAGGAAAAATAGCTTCCCCAGCCTCCAACAAGTCATTTGTCAATATCCTACAACTGCACAACCAGATCATCCAACACCCACGGAATTTCATGCTTAGCATCGTTTCTGTCCAACAAGACTCTGCCTAAGAGTGTCTTCATTCTCTAATAGAGTTACAATGTGTGTAGGTATTGGATCAGTTGTTTACATGCATTACTTATTAGGAATGCAAGCTGTCAGGGAAGTTGTTACCTCAGAGTATGAAATGTATGCCTATTCCACCACAATATCCTCTTCCACGTTTGCTCGTCAAAAGCACATGTTGATTTTGTGGTCCACATTTGAGCTTGTGAACCACTAGTGGTACCCCAACCCCCTCCTCCTTTTCCATCTATACCTCTGCGACAACGAGTTGTCTGGAACACCATAACCACGCATTCATCATGCATAGTTGATGAATCTCATTCTTAGCATCGTTTCTGTCCAATAAGACTTGGCTTAAGAGTGTCTTCATTCTGCAATAGACTTACATTGTGTGTAGGTATTGGATTAGTTTTTTACATTCATTACCTGTTAGGAATGCAAGATGCCAGGGATGTTGTTACCTCAGAGTATGACATGCATGCCCATTCCACCACAACATCCTCTTCCACATCCTTAAACTATTCTTTGATTTTGTCCATGGTTTTCTCGTCAAAAGCACATGTTGATTTTGCGGCCCACATTTGAGCTTGTGAACCACTAGTGGTACCGCAACCCCCTCCTCCTCTATGATCTCTACCTCTGCAACAACAAGTTGTTTGGCACACCATGATCAACCACACATTGATCATGCATAGCTGATGAATCTCATTCTTAGTGTCGTTTCTATCCAATAAGACTTTTCTTAAGAGTGTCTTCATTATGTAATAGAGTTACATTATGTGTAGGTATTGGATTAGTTTTTTACATGCATTACATGTTAGGAATGCAAGATGCCAGGGATGTTGTTACCTAAGAGTATGGCATGTATGCCCATTCCACCACAACATCCTCTTCCACATCCTTCAACTATTCTTTGATTTCGTACATGGTTTGCTCGTCAAAAGCACAATTTGATTTTGTGTCCCACATTTGAGCTCATGAACCACTAGTGGTACCGCAACCCCCTCCTCCTCTGTCATCTCTACCTCTGCAACAACAAGTTCTCTGGCACACCATGATCAATCACACATTAATCATGCATAACTGAGAAAGGTAACACACTCTACTTATTTATTGGTTGAGGTGAGAACATGATAGCTTTGCTCACTCATGATCCCTCTCTTGAGCACTCCATATGGAGAAATAATTTACTATTTCAAATATAAAAAATTTAATTAGAAAAACCCTAAATTATGTACATACTTACTCTTCCACATCCTTCAACTATTCTTTGATTTCGTACATGGTTTGCTCGTCAAAAGCACAATTTGATTTTGTGTCCCACATTTGAGCTCACGAACCACTAGTGGTACCGCAACCCCCTCCTCCTCTGTCATCTCTACCTCTGCAACAACAAGTTCTCTGGCACACCATGATCAACCACACATTAATCATACATAACTGAGAAAGGTAACACACTGTACTTATTTATTGGTTGAGGTGAGTACATGATAGCTTTGCTCACTCATGATCCCGCTCGTGAACACTCCATATGAAGAAATAATTTACTATTTCAAATATAAAAAGTTTAATTAGAAAAAACCCTAAATTATGTACATACTTACCTTATAATTACAATTACATCTGGGATAATCCCATCCGAATACCACTTAACCATGGAATTATTAATCAAATATAAAAATACCATCAATACCACGCTAATGATACAAATGCAATTTATACCATCAATACCACGCTAATGATACAAATGCAATGGTTCTTTATTTTAGAAAACAACCTTATTTAAAAATTACAACATCAATTAATTGATGGGAAGTTGGATTTTGTTGTTCTTCTAGGTTAATTTTTATAAATATAAATGATATGTATGTGAAAAGATATTTAGATTTATTTTATTTTATAATAATAATTTTTTACTAAAGGAAAAAAAATAAATAATTCAAAACTATAAAACTGAAATAACAAGGTGAATAAAGGCATGTCATATATTATTATGTTGACAAAGAAGGAAATAGACTTGAATTAACTGTCGGAATGATTACTATTCTCTTCAAAATAATATGCAACAGAAAAGTCGATATGTCCGAGTGGTTAAGGAGACAGACTTGAAATCTGTTGGGCTTCGCCCGCGCAGGTTCGAACCCTGCTGTCGACGTTTCGTTTATTTAGTGTTGTGTTTTATGAATATGGTTTTAAAAGGGCTTTCCCGTGCAGGTTTGATTCCTTGGAATGCAGGAAGCTGCGTAGGTAGCATATTCATAACAGGATATGCGCAACACTGCCCGTTCATTAACAATTTTCAGAGAATGCGCCGCACAAACTGTCTGGCATGGTTTCGAGTGACAATAAAGAATCTAGCAGGCAAAATGATTGTTGGGGTGAGAGAAGCTCAAACTCTCGACCTCAGGATTTCTCAGTTAAGCTATGAGACCTACGCGCTAGCCAACTGCGCCACCATCCCTGTTGATATAAAGTGCAAGTGAATTAAACTTTAGGAACGAATCCAGCTAAACCTGTAAAGGGAGATGTTAAGGTAGGGTTTTCTTGGTGTATCCCTGTTGATATAAAGAGCAAGTGAATTAAACTTTAGGAACGAATCCAGCTAACCTGTAAAGGGATATGTTAAGGTAGGGTTTTCTTGGTGGATCATTGATTTTAGGGTCATTACATTTTGATTCAATGTGCTTCTTGTATAAACAGCATTCTTGAAGATTTCTATTATAAACCACGAAACTAAAAAGCATAAAACATTACAAAGTAGCGCTGGAATTTGATGTTCCACAACTTGTTTCTTTTTTAAACCTCTTTTTTTTGAAAGGTATAAAGTGAAGTTTAAGAAAAAACTCAAACCATAAATGTAAGGTCAAGCATTAGGTTGATTGCCATAATTCTTAAACCATAAATGTAAGGTCCAAGCATTTAGGTTGATTGCCATAATTTTAATGAGTAGTTTAATAAGTATTTTACATTGGGTGTATAGACACATTCAATTTCAATCGCGACGCCTTGATTCCTTTCATTGAATGCTCGCCTAATCATTGGCCATTAGGGTCCATGAGGTGGGGTCGCCCAAGACCCTTTCATGCACTTGATAGAACTATTGGCTCCATAAGCAGAGGACCATTGGGTTCCAGACTAGTCAAGGCTAGGGTCAAACTTTGCGACTCAATGAGATCAAGACTGTTGATCTCCGTGTAGACCTTCCACCGTTGATCAAGTCACATGGATCCACAATGTAACATTGTCTTGTATAATGTTTAGGTTTTTTTTGGGATTATTTTGCCACCTAGGTTTGGGGTTGGGGCTATGACCCACATAGTCTAGAGTTAAATAGTGATTGGGCTCAGACTCAAGGCATGGGTTAAGCAACCAATCGAGGAATTATTTTCTCGACTAGGAGTTGTGCTACAAATCAAACCTAGTCCTGGAGTGTGAGAGAGTGTGGAGTTTGGAATTTTGGTTTTGTAGCAAATAGAAAGGATCAAATTCAACCAGGAAGCTTACACATCCACCGAGTAATAGAAAGAAGAACATTCACCATTAGCAAGTGAAAGAGATATGGTTCATTGTAGATTGCATTCTTAAAGGTTTTGAAAAAATATTTCTCATTTTTTTTATGGATATTTGTATATGTGAAATAAACAATTATAAATAACCAAACATGCTTTAGATGACATGCAAGGGTGCAAAATTTAAGTTCTATAATTACATATTTTTTAACATATTGATTACTTAATATATTGGGTTTGTCATATTTGTCATATTATTCCGCATATCCTTTTTTAGGTGTTGTCCTTTTCCGCATTTACATAACTTTTTATTTGGAGCCTCATTTCTACGATGTTGTGGTTTCTAAGAGTTACTTCAACCTTCATAAATTTTTGGTGCACTAAAGCTAGACTAGTAAGTCATTGTGCTTTCTCCTTTTAAGGATGACTATTTTCAAGCCTACCTCCCAATTGTTATACAAAGTTTGCATATAACAACAACAAAATTGACACTCATGAATCTACATAAAAAGTAAGGCATGAAAAGCAAATGATTGTCCTCAAATTTCTATTTGACAAATAAGCTAAATTTGAAATTCCAAGCTTGATACGTAGCACCATCCAAGGTCATTTTAATATCATACTAAATTCAAAAGACAAGCTTGAGTTTGAGGTGTTCAAGATCATCATATTTGGCATAAGTACATGTTTTTTATAAACAATAGCGTATTACATGCCACCTCACACTTGACCCAAGTGCCCCCATTAATCGAAGGTTGAACAATATTAATTAGGTTTAGAGTCCAACATAAGAATTTATTTGCTCAACGAAGACCTAGCAATGCGCCGACACTTGTTGTAACGTACCTCCTATACACACCATCGAAACAAGACTTGCTTGTCTAATAATTTAATTGGCAATGTTGATTTGAAGAGGCCTAGAATCCTAAATGACTGGGAAATGAGGGTGTTAATGGGAAAGCAATCTGTTCCTCTTAAGCTTTATGTAGAAAATCGAATGAGAGAAGCCACACTAAGGAAGCACTGAGAAAGCTTTTATGTAATGCATTTTTTTTGTAATTTTTTTTTATAAGCTTGGCAGGATTATCATGCTCAATATTTCACCCGGATTGGGGAAGGAATTGAACCAGTGACTTCACATCAAGGAGTACCTTAACGGAACACCCAATCACTGTCTATCCAAGACCCATGGACAAGGACTTCTCCCATTATTATTTAAGAGCTTTAGTAAAATAATTGCAATAAGGTCTAGATCTATCTGAAGTAATTAGTTTGGATGTATCTGAAATAGTTAACCGAAACGATTTATGAAATCAACATCTCACCTAACATCTTTATCTAATACATAAGAAAATTAAGAGGTGCATGCAGTGATAAAAATCATTCTCACTTTGTATACAACTTGAACAATATTTCTAGTAAATGCTTCTTATATTCTTTCCCAGGAACATGTATTCACCCATCTATATTCTTTAATTATGGTTTCCATTTATGATCTTTTAGTTATGATCAACCAATCATGTTTTATATATTCTTTAATTATGGTTGCCATTTATGATCTTTTAGTTATGATCAACAAATCATGTTTTATCATAATAGTACACTAATTATGTGGACATTAACTCTTTCGGGTATAACTTAAACCATTTTTGAATTTTGGTAGTACGGAGAGTAGCAATAAAGTTGTCATTAGATAACTCAAAAACAACCATCACAACTAGAAATATGATTAAGAGGGTTGGGTCATGTTAACAGATGCACACAGAAAATATGATTTTTCTTCTTCTTTTTTAATTAATCAAAATTACATACTAGAGGCTTAGGACAAGAGTTGAGGCAGTGCCCGGGAGATAAAATGATGATGGGTAATTCCACCATCATTATTAATTTTTAATTCATTAAGATTTATTGAAATTCATGACAAGATACACTGCCTCCACAATAAACTCAGTCGTCATGATTCATATTCACATTTAACTAATTAAATGGATTAATAATTTTATATATTATATTAATTATAATTAAAATTGTAATTAATTATGATTTCTCATCATTTTAATTAATTAAGGATAAATTTAATTAATTTTGATGTTTAATTTAGATATTCTTTAGTGGATAAAGGTGCAATATTTTAGGGTAATGAGTGGAATCTCGGAATTTTCTCTCAACCAAAGATTTGTAAGGAAATACAACTTTTAGTTGCATTAATTAAGATAAATTATTAATTTATGTTTTGACTAGTTGTGGTTGTCTCCACGCTAGTGTGGCCTTCACTACTATGTTCATAATAGCAGGGTCTTCAAGGGGTGTTACAAAGATCTAAGGATTTGTTAGTTGTAGAATAAGAAAGCTTGTTTTCTTGTCATGTGTGCATGATTCATGTAGCTAGCATCCTCTTGTTGCTTATCCATTCAACACTTCAAGATTCATCAAGAAGCACACATTATAATTTCTCTCTTTCCTTCTTTATTGAAATTGTGGTTACCTCTTGCTTAGGTAGGCTTAGTGAAGTAAAACTTATTTTCTTCATCACTATCATTCTAATGAACTAGTGTGCATAAAAGTAGTACATTCATATAAAGACTCCTATAATACTTTGCTAATTCATTTTGACTCAAATGATACTAAATTTTGTTCTATGTTGTCTTGTGACTTATGATTGTTGTAAGCCCTCAATAGGTAAGAGGGATGAGTTGTTTATTATAGTTTCTAGCTTGTCTCTTTCACCTCTTTTTGTCTTTTCTTGATCATTTCAAAGGCTTTAGAGATTATATTAAAACTTATATTCATTCATTCCAAGTAGTTGCATATACAGGGGGGCTTCATTCAATGAACCTCTGACATATCATGTACTTTCATGACATACTAAACAATACCCTTAATTTAACTACATCTTGGAAAATACCTCTAAAAATCACATTATTTAACCCCCTACCAATATGAATCCAGTATACCTTCCTAGCTTAAAAAACCCCTACTTTCATTAAATATTTTAGGTATCTATTTTATCATTAACATTTTTTATACCCCTTTATATTTTTTCATTAACTTTGAGCTCCATTTTTTATACCTACCAATATAAAAACCCTTTATCCCCTATTATATGCTCAATATGTTTTTTCATTTTTTCCTCAATATATATCCCCTAATATGAATGCACGTGGTATGATATTGCATCCCCAGTGAAGCCCTTGTGTACATATATCCATTGGTTATCGCTCCTCCTCAACTTGCCACTTGGAAACCAACCTAGAGAAAGGTTGAAGACCTTTGTCCATAATATCAACAAACTTAAACAAAGATGAAACTTGGGCCATATGGATTTTCAGGGCATATGATAAATAGTAGTAGAATTCAAAAATTGGATTCTATGTCTACTCAAATTATTAACTAAAACTAGATCCTAGCTACCTAATCGACGGCAGATGGAAAGAAAAGTCACTACAAGGAGCAAAAACATAGAAACTAGGTGGAAAGAGATGCATCAACCTTAATCACAACTTGCTTAGCCTGGAGAGAGTAGCCAGGGCTAGGAAATGTAGCTTCCTCAACCTCCAAGCTCACAAGTCATTTTTCAATATCCTACTGCTGCATAACCAGATCATCTAACACCATCAAGATTTCATTCGTAGCGTCATTCTTGTCCAACAAGACTCTACTTAAGAGTGTCTTCATTATCTAATAGAGTTATGTTGTGTGTAGGTATTGGTTCAGTTGTCTACATGTATTACCTATTAGGAATGCAAGCTATTAGGGACATTGTTACCTCAAAATCTGACATGTATGCCCACTCCACCGCAACATCCTCTTCCACATCCTTCAACTATTTTTTAATTTTATTTAGGGTTTGCTTGTCAAAAGCACACGTTGATTCCACGACCCACATTTGAGCTTTTGAACCACCTGTTGTACCCCAACCCCCTCCACCGCTGTCATCTCTACCTTTGTGGCAGCGAGTTGTCTAGTGCACCATGATAACTAATCACAAAGCCCATGAAACCAACCTACTATCTTTGGATAACCTCAGCTGCAATAAGGGTGGAGATGAAAATTCAACCAAAAACTGAGATTTCATTAGAAAAATTTTGAGGTCTAAAATGAGCTTCCTAAGGAATATTATAAAATAATAATGGAAATAAAAAATAAGGTTAGATTACAACATCAAATTTTAGAGGGAGAAAATAAAAAACTACTTTTTCAACTCGTATTTTCAACTTATCTCCCTATGGTTTTACTCAAATTTCGAGCAAGAGCACTCGTCAGATGTAGAATTTAATTCCTTATCAACACGGTGCCCATGCTGCATATTTTTTATGGACCCTACTACATGAAAAACATGATTGCAATCACGTTTTTCATGCATTTCTCATTTTTCATGTAGCAGGGTCCATCAAAAGTATGCACCCTGGGTACTCCTTGGATGTAGAACTAATTTTTTCATCCAACGAGTTCTCCTGCTCGAAATTTGAGTAAAATCATAGGGAGATAAGTTGAAAAAATAGTGTTTTTATTTTTTTAGTTTTTAATCTTTTTACTTTTTTACTCCAAAAAAGGTGAATCACCCCATGGTTGACATCATCATCTTGAATCCTATTGGTTCTTACAAAGTTGATGTTGGTTGTACACTTTTATTTTGAGACCCATTTTAGACCTCAAAATTTCTCCAATGCTAATAGAAGTTGACTAGACGAGATGCATAGTATAAAGTATGCTCACCAATCGTTCGAGATGTAGGAAATATACACAATTCAAAACTATATCAGATACAAAATCATATGGTTGTATTGTCATGATGCCCATTTAATTACCCATTGCCCAAGAGAAACCTTCAATATTACATACTTAACTGCAAACCATCTAAGAATGAAGTTAGCATATGCAATAATCCAACCCCAGATATAAACCCTCATATAAAAGATTCAGTTGATGAGATGTATCATTATGGTAGCTCCTAAAGACCAAACACCAAACATGTTGATCATGCATAACCAAGGAAAGTAACACGTTATGAGGTAGGAGCATGCTAGCCTTGCTCACTCATGCTCACTCTTCTAATCATCCTATATGGAAAAATAATTTAATATTTCAAATATAATTTTTTTAATTAAAAACACCCTAAATTATATACATACTTCCATTCCAACTATATATTCAATAATCTAATCCTAATACCACTTAACCATAAAATTATTAATCAAATATCATTTAAATACTATTCCTACAAAACCATATATTAATGCAATGATATTTTTTAAGAAAATAACCTTATTTAAAAATTACAACAACAATTAATTAAGTTGGATTTTAT